>ML250281.1:83483-111005 GCA_005239495.1 Nicotiana undulata | reverse complement strand
ACTTGCAATTTATAAGTGCAATTTTTTCCATAATCATTGTTATCTTTATATATTTTAGTATTTCACTTTATATTTTATTTAAAATACGTGTACAAAAAATTTAAAAAAATAAATAAAATATTAGGTAACCGGCCCGGCCCGGCCCGTTAAACCCCCTACCCGTACGGGTTATTTTTTACCTGGATAAACCCGAACCCGTTAAACCCGTTAACAATTAACCGTAACCGGCCCGGTTTCTAACCCGTACGGTTCCTAATTTTCCCTACCCAGCCCGGCCCGGCCCACCCGGTTAACACCTATAGTCATTGTACTAAATTATTCAACAATAAAGATAATAAAATCACATAAAATAAATATTCTTAATAAGTCATAATGAAAACAAACATAATTTAAGATTACTACTAATAAGTACTATTATTTACATGACTAACCACTAAAAGAAAAATAAATTATACATTTTACCCAAACCATGGAAAAACTAAAAAAATAATATCCAACGCTATTTTCATTCATAATACAATTGAATTCAAGGTTTTTTATTAGCATTAGTATTGATTTGATTTTGGTTTAGGATTTATTTTTGAGTTACTAACATTTGTGGACTATAAAACTTATTGGAGCATCCAAAAACTATAAGCCCAAGCTTGAAATAATACATTAAAAGATAAAACTATGAAAAAGTTAAAGAAATATTTATAAACTACACTACAATATATATTTTTATGTATTAAATATATTTAAAATTTCTATACATATAATGTCGGGTTAGTTTGGTTTCGGTTTGATTTTTTTTCCAGTTAAAACCAAACCAAACCAAACCAAATATGGTCGAGCTTTTCTTCCAACACCAAACCAAATCATAGTCGGGTTTTTTTTCTCGTTGACTCGGATTATCGGGTTGGTACAATTTGTCGGTTTCATTTGTGCATCACTTCTACAACCGCAACATCACTCGTTCCAATTTAAAAGGAATTGGCCAATCAAAATAATAGATAGTTAATGGATAGGTTTGATGAATTAATAAATTTGTAGTTGTAGAACATTATTTTCGTCATACTTAAATCTCGTACTAAAACCAAGAGTTCAGAAATTTGCTTGCGACGCCAATTAACCTAAGTTTTATTAGTAAAATAAATCCGAGTTTGATCTGGATTTTATACCTTTTTTATATCGTAGAGCAAGAATTTATTTTCATGTCTAGTCTATTCTTCAGAAGGAAGCTAAGATAGCAGGGAACTAGTATAAAACAGATGGACCTTGCACTTTGAAAAGCATACATTTCTCGGCCTTTTGGCTAAGATCAAGTGTAGTATCTGTTTTTATCAGTTTAATATCTAATACATGAATCTGCAGACATGGTCGACTCGCCTATATAGCCCCTCTTGAGGCGAATCAGGATCCAGAGTCAGTGAGTTCAACATGAGTGCAATCTCATTATATGTATAAACTTTAAACTTTTTCCACATATAACTACATAGTTTGAATGAAAGCAATCGGTTCAGTTGAACTACCATAACCGGCCCTTGAGAAGCGACAAGTAATTAGCATTTGAGCGTTTTCGACGATCAATAACAATATTCCGCTTTCGAAAGGAACACTGGAAAAGAAGGCAGGGGTGCAGTGGTTGTACTTGTGAACATATTGTTACAGACTCCTAAAATGAGCAAATTAATCTTGCTACATTCCTAAAATTCTCTTCCTAATATGATAGTTTAAAAAACCCTCATAAACCTGACCCAAAAGAATAAGCATCAAATCCAAATTCTCCCCCTTCTAACATGGCTCCATCTTGTTGTTCCTGCATCACACAAATAAAATCCTTTAATATGTTAATTTATATCATGCAATATGAGATATCAATAAAGAGTGCATTTTTTCTCCTCCTGCTAAAGTACTAAGGTTATAACGACTAATAATCTGATCCTACGTTGCTCGGACACTACGAAAAATATCGTCGGGTGCATGTCGGATCCTTCAAAAGTAGTGTATTTTTGGAGGATCCGACACGGGTGCGGCAGCATTTTTGGAGAGTCCGTGCAGCATAGATCTGATCTTTGCGGAGAAATAAGAAATATTAGGATCATATCTTCCTATTAGGATACATCAATTTGCATCCATGACATAGAATTCCTGGAGTCAGGGGCAGATGCATCTAAGTAGTACCGGATTCATCTGAACCCAGTACTTACGATGCATAGTATAAATTTATGTATAGAATCCACTAAAATTGTAATAAATAGTAAATATGAACTCATAAGTTAAAAGTATAATGGGTCGAATGCTAACTATCGAAAAGGTTTAACCCATAGATCTATTTCATGGGATGGATACATGGTTACCGAGGTATAACTTATATCACTCTCAATTCATATTAAAAAAATTATATATTCTGATCAAGGACACCAATTTAAGAGTCATTTCCTCAAGAAAAGGTTGATCAGTCACACACTCACTTCAGACTGAGGATTGAGGTCAACAACAATAACAACGACCCAGTAAAATCCAACTAGTGGGGTCTCGGGAGGGTAGTGTACGCAGACCTTACCCCTACCCTAGGAGTAGAGAGAGTGTTTCAGAATGACCCTCGGCTCAAGAAGACGAAAAGAGACAATATCAGTACCACCAACAGATACCATAAGAAAAAATAACATCATGAAAACCAGAAAATAGGTGCGAAGCAAAAGCGCTAACCAGACAAAAACCCTACCAAACTAGCCCCCCAAAGGTACGAACTAAGGAAAGGCTCAACTACCTCCTAACCTACAACCCTAATGACTTGAGGTCAAGTAATGATATTCATCTTTATTACAAAATCAACAGTACATGCAACTAACAAATGAATGTGGTGTTCTAGATTGTCGTTCAGGTTTCAGAATCAATGAATAGTTAACAATAGAACTATAGAAATAAAATTTTGAAAGCTTCAAAAATAAGAAAGACAAGTCCAAAAAAAGTTATCTTACCCGTTTCATTGCACTCATTAGATCATCAAGGGAGCCATAGCCCTGAGGAAGAAAACCAACTTGTTGCTTTGTTGTCTCCAAGAGATAGTCTTCACTTGTCCTCGTCCTCGAGTCGGGACTATGTTGAATGAGTGCTGAAGAACCTCCATTTGATCTGCCAATCAAAGAGACGTCCACCCCTCTGTAGATCACTTCATTGTTTTGGTCCATACTACGGGGTAAAGACGCCACGCCACCATTGCTGGAAACTTGAGAGCTCATGTTGCCAAAAATATGGTTTGAGTTCTGGGAATAATGTTGGTTCTGATCTGGCCACCGTTGGCAGTGCGCTTGGTTCATAATCTGAACACCACCCCCTAAACTTTCCAGGCATTGTGTTTCTCCTCTTGAAGCTTCAAAAGGTAGGGATACTATGGTCGAGGAAGAAAAATCAACGGTGCTGTTCTGCAAATGAGGACCGGCCGAAGTGCTATTCTCTCTTACCCTATCTTGATGCAAATGGCTGTTACTAAAAGGTTCAGTCGAAGGAAAAGAACTTGACTGGAACTTCACAGGCTGGATAGAGTTTTGGCAGTTCTCATTATATCTACTATGGTCCAGAAAATTGGAAGAACCACTTACTCCAGTATTAAAGGCGTCAGAGCTAAAAGAAGCGATGTTGAGAGAAGGTTGATTTCCAAATCCTCCCCCAGTCAATGATTGCTGGGAGTTCACTTGAAGCAATATAGGATTATTTAAGACATTGGACAACGAGCTGTTTGAGTTACCAACCACAGATCTAGAGTCCGTGAATGTACTACTGGCCGCTGTGAGCAGTCCGTGCTCATCCAAAGGATTCAGTTCTCCCATGTGTATGGCACGTTTACTCTGCTGCAATTGATCAAGCTCCAACGATGCAGGAATTCCATGGAATAAACTAGCATTCTGGCTTACAGGTGGAACATTTGGATTCAACTTCGTAAAAGAATTCATGGAGTTGCTTAAACTTTGACCATGATTAGGTTGGAGCAGCGGCGATGATGCCAGACTGCGAAGGCTTACACCGGCAGGACTATTTAGCCTGCCGAGCATACCTCCTGATGCATATGACGATGATAAGCTGGCCTGACCATACCTTCCGGATCCAGCCAATGTTCGAAAACCACCAAGCCCGTCAAGTGAACTCATTCGCATGTACGCAGAATCTTTTCCACCTAATGCGGCAACCATGTTGGCTTGCTGGGTTGCTTCTGAGCTGATCCTTTTCAAGTAGAGCCTATACTTCTGTGACACGAAAAGAAAAGCCTAATTAAAACTTTTCAAACTATATACTTTTGTGCTTCTCTTAAGAAAAGGAAATTACGAACAGGACAATTCATAGAATTGTTATAGAGAATTACTGCATTGCTTCCCTTCATTGTATTTCAAATGCTTAATTAAAAATAAAATGCAGACATTAGCTAACTAACATTTGTGAAAATGTAGCAAGAAAATTTCTATATGATCTTTCCGATTCTTAAGTTCAATAGCCAGCTAAACTCGTAAAGAAACGGGACTCACAACAACAACAACAACGACCCAGTATAGTCCCACAAGTGGGGTATGGGGAGGGTAGTGTGTACGCAGACCTTACCTCTACCCCTCGAGGTAGAGAGGCGGTTTCCGATAGACCCTCGACTCAAGAAACGGGACTCAATCGCAATATATAGAATTCTAAAAGAACAAAGAGAGGTTTATGCCTGAAGATGGCTAGCCACATTCTCTCTTGTAAGTCCATCAACATTCATCATGTCGAGAATCCTCTTAGGAACAGCTTCTGCGTCAAAAACAGGATGAGTAATTAGTCTGCTAATACGGAAACATCCATAATAAAGATAGAAAAACACTACCATATTAATGCTAAAGAACTCACTTTCAAGGCCTAACTGATTAACAGCTGCAACAAACTTCCTATGAAGCTCTATAGACCAAACAACACGAGGTTTCTTCTGAGTTGTTGGATCGTCATCGTCATTTCCATTTTCATCGCTTTCGTATTCTTCATCTTTCCTTTTCTTATTAAGCTTCCCGTTTTGATCTGCGTTACCTGAAAGCTGTGGTCCTTTGCCACCTTCTCCACCTCCCTGATTTGCCTTGTCTTGATCATCGGACTTGATGTGGTTCTTAGGTTCAACTTTCTTTTTCCTTATTACATGTTGCCATATATTCTTCAGCTCCTCGAGGCGGACAGGTTTCACCAAATAGTCACAAGCACCATGAGTTATTCCTTTCATTACAAGTCTGCTATCACTGTTTGCTGATAACACTGGACAAAATAGTTCAATATAAGTAAAGGGAAGGATATTCAAAGCTTGATGCAAGAATAATTTATCGAACCGAAGCCAAGGGGAAAAGAACATCAAGGACAGATCTACAATTAAGATAAATGAAGGCATTTATGCAGTCAGACCTCTCTATAACAACATTCTTATATATTAGTCATTTTCTCGTAACCAATTTTTTATGTTATATTTTACCTCTCTATAATAATCAAATAATATTTACACGTCAAATGTTGTTATAGGTGTGTCACAGCCGTTCACTATAAAAGCCAAGAAAACGTCAGAACAAACAAAGTTGTTATAGGGAGATTTGATTGCACTTACTTATGACGGGAAGATCCATCTCAAGACCGACAAGCTCCAGAAGTTTAAAGCCATCCATATCAGGCATATGGACATCACTGATTACCAGGTCAAATCTATCTCGATTTTCCCTCAACATCTTCAATGCTGTTCTTGCCTGACTTGTCGTAGTTACTGTGACACAACAGATCATATTCAGAAAATTGCAATGTAATTAAAGATTTTCTTGGGGGGAAGAAGAACTCAAAATAAATGAACAACACAATCAGTTCTACTAAGATTCAAACGACAGAGAGCAAATAATTCAAATATACCAACAAATTTACAGTGGTATATGAGCTTAGTTGAACTCCAATGAACATCTGAGTGAAAACTAGGCTTCAAACCAGACTATCCCTTGGACAAATTGAAAGATCAGATACTCATATGTTCTTAGGAACCATATTGATAGCTTTAACTCAGAATGAGAGAGTACAACAACAACAACGCAGTATAATCCCACTATTAGGGTCTGGGGAGGGTAGTGTGTACTGTGTACGCAGACCTTACCCCTACCCTGAGGTAGAGAGGCTGTTTCCGATAGACCCTCGGCTCCCTCCCTCCAAAAACTCCCCACCTTGCTCTTGGGGTGACTCGAACTCAACAACCTCTTGGTTGGAAGTGGAGGGTGCTCACCGCTAGCGCAACCCACTCTTGTCCAGAATGAGAGAGTACAAAATGGAGAATTTTGGACTTTGTTATTAACAGTTACATAGTAAAAACTAAAAAGGCCAAAAATCAAATCAAAAGAATTCCAACGTTACTTGAAAATGGAACACAGTTATAAAAAATGGAACAGAAAACAACTTCTCAAACAACAGAAATTGCAATTAGCCACAAAGTACAAACCAATTCAGAAAACTTTACAACAACAACAACCCAGTATAGTCCCACTTTACTCTACCCGATGGGGGTAGAGAGGCGATTTCCGATAGACACTCGAAAAAAATTTACAACAACTCCAAATTAATACCCCAAAATGAAATTTTTAAGACACCAAAAGAATTTAGCAAAAACCATAGAAGCAACATACCCTGATATTGGCATTTCCTAAGCAATCCATCCAATAACTTCAAACAAATTGGGTCATCATCAACAGCAAGAACTCTCATACCAATAGGAAAATTATCAAAATTCTCCCTTTCCTCCACAGTCATCTTTAAAACCACAAATTGAAAAATACCCAAAAGCTAAAAAAAAAGATCACTTAAACTGAATCTTGATAAAAAGATTAAAACTTTAGTATATTTCCTCTAATTTCCTCCACAGTTATTACTAAACCACAAATTGAAAAACACCCAAAAGCTAAAAAAGATCACTTAAACTGAATCTTGATAAAAAGATTAAAACTTTAACATAAAACCATAAAAAATATCACTTTCTTAAATCTTTCTTGAAAACCCAAATAAGCTAACAGCTTGACTAAATCCAATAACTAAAGAAAAGATCAATTAAAGTGACAAAGATTGAAACTTTTGGAGTTGTAATAAGTAAAGCTGTAAAATAAATTGATAATGATAGCCTAAACAGACTGAATTTTTTCAACTTAACAAATACAATACACCAAATAATTTCTTATTATTCTCTCTCTTCCCTGTGTTTGTCTTTTGCTTTTTCTGCTCACAAAAAGACATTGGTAGTAATAAAATAATGATTTTTTTGCTATGTTTATATATGGACATAAAGTTATATTGTTTTATGTAGTTTGCCAGTTGAGTGAATATATATAGTATAGTTTCGTTTATAGTCTTCTGTGTAGCTTTTTTTCAACTTTACTGAACAAGAAGCATGCTTATTTGGAACTGAGCTTGTAGACTTTAAGGAAATGATCACATGTGACTCATCTCTACCTACACTATTCACACTAAAGAAATCTTGGCCTTCCATTTTGGACATTAAGGACCGTTTGGCCCTAGATTTTGCCAAAATAAATTTGAATTTTATTTGACAAACACGTGTTTTGCCATAGATTTTGTTTATATTCAATAGCTGGTTTTGGGCCAAAATATAATTATTAGGTTTTTTAAAAATTGCCCCAAACTTTTGTATTTTATAAAAGAGCCAATCATTTATTATTTTGTAACAATGTTGCTTCGTCTTCTCGATCATCTGGTAGTGTATCATGTAATTCATTATAAAAATGATAATTTTGTACCAAATTTATTTATGTTCAAGACTATGGTTTGCGATAATATAATGAATGTTATTGATAATGGTATTGTTCGGTATTTTTCTGACAGTTTTAGTATGTGTGGGTATAAGTCATGTTTCATGTTTTTCCAAAATAAATTTGGGAAATATGTTTTGAAAACTGATGTCTAAACCAAACTTCACCCAAATCAGATTTTTCAAAATAAATTTAGGGATCTATGGCCAAACGTAGCTAAGTGCTCGTTCGGTACGAGGCATAAGAAATAATTAATCTCGGGACTAAATTTAATTAGAGTTTATCTCATGGTTAGTTGAGAGAAAATTACAGTATAATTAATCTTGGGATTGTAGTATTTTTTTTTTTTATCCCCATAAAAAGGTGGAATAACTAATCCCGGGATAATTAATCCTGAGATAACTTCTTTCCAACCAAACGACCCCTAAGTGGGCCTTTGGACGTAAGAATTATGAAATTCCCAAAAAAAGTGAATTTTTTTCAAGTGAAAATTGCACCTAAAATTAGAGTTGTGTTTGGAGAAGAATACAATTTGGAGCTGTTTTTGAATTTTTTCGAGTGATTTGAAGTGAAAATTTTGAAGAAAAAAAATTAGATTTTTTCAAATTTCCGAAAAATTCTAAAATTCAACTTTAAGTGAAATTTGAAATTTTCATGCCAAACATTAATTCTGAAAAAGTGAATAAATATATATGTCAAACGGGCCCTAAGTTTCAAAAGTACTTGGCTTCTATTTAACTAATCATATGTTTAACAGCTGAAGTTTATTTACCAAATCTAGAAACATTGCCAGCCAATGAAGATTTAAAAATATTTCTTATTTTTACATCCTTAATAAAGGAAAATAAAGACTTATTAGACAATAAATGTTAAGACTTAGGATGTTACTGAAATTAGAACGTATAACACGAAGGTTCGAACTGTAACGTCTTATTTATTTTTTTCTAAACAAGTTTTTTTATGTTTATTTTCTTAAATAATTTATTAGGGAGGTTGATCATTAAAATGTTTAATATTATAAATATAACTTATTTTCTAAAAATGTTAATATTTGTTGAAGAGAGTGAGATTACTTGGATTTAATGATGAAGTCTTTTAGTATGATTTATATTATACAATAAAGTACTTTTTTTTAAATCTAAAAGGCTAAAATTTGTATTGGTCAAATGGGAAATTTAGGAATTAAGAGCATGTTTGGACATGAAAAAAAATTCCTTTTTTTCCAGAAAAAATTCACTTTTTTCGTAATCATAGTTTGTTCATAAAACTTTCAATTTTCACTTGAAGATGTATTTTGAAAATTATCGAAAATTTTGAAAAACTGGCTGTTTTTTAAAATTTTCACTCACAAAACTTCAAAAACAACTCAAACTGAATTTTATGTACAATTACAACTTTAAATTTCAAATATCATTTTCACTTGAAAAATCTTTTCACTATTTTTTGGAATTTTACAATTCTGACGTCCAAACGCGTACTAAGTGAGTGAGTAAAGAATCTTGTCTAATTAATGATGATTTAGGACTTAAATGCTAATGATCGATGTTTTTCCTTTCGTAGAAATGATTTAGAAACCTTCATTTCAGCTATTACTTTATTTGATTGCGTGATTTGAGGTTTTATTTTATTTTTCAAGTTTTAAGGAAAAAGACTTTCCATTGATTAGTTTATGAAATGACGGGAGAAATTTAAAAATAATCACATTTATTGGTGGTCAATCAAAATAGCAATTGTTTCAAAAGTAATTGAAATTTAACCACTTTTCATGTAAAGATATATCTCAACAAAACATTGTTTAAAATCCGAAAAATACTCCAGCAAAATATACTGGTCCAGCATAATATGTTGGAAGTTCATACACAGATGCTCCAATCTCCAGTATATTATGCTGGAACTTTTCGCGTGTTGGAGTTCCAGCATAATATGCTGAAAGTTCATACATGTACATGTGCACCGAACTCCAGTATATTATGCCGGACCGGTCTCTGTTGCAGCAAAATAGTGGCTATTTTTCAATAACTTGGCAAACGCTGGCAATGTTTAAATGATCAGTCCGAAAACTGGCTAGCCCGTGTTATTTTTACTGAAATGACTAGTCAGCATATTCATGAGGCATATTTAGAGCCCGTTTAGCCATGAATTTTTTTTCACTTTTTTCCAAAATTGTTGTTTGACCATAAAATTTCTAATTTTCACGTGATCATGAATTTTAAAAGGTTTAAAAAACTCCAAAAGAATGCTTTAAAAAAGATTCACTCAAATCAGTTACAAACATTCAAAAACAAACAAAATTTATATTTACGTCCAAACACAACTTTAATTGTAATTTTCATTTGAAAAAAATATCACTTTATTCATAATTATACAAGGTGGGTTGCTCTGATGGTAAACATCCTCCACTTCCAACCAAGAGGTTGTGAGTTCGAGTCACCCCCAAGAGCAAGGTGGGGAGTTCTTGGAGGGAAGAATGTCGAGGGTCTATTGGAAACAGACTTTCTACCCTAGGGTAGGGGTAAGGTCTGCATACACACTACCCTTCCTAGACCCCACTTATGGAGATTATTGTTATTGTCGTAATTATACAATTCTTGTGTCCAAACGCCCACTTAGTACGAACGACATTTTATCTCGTTAGACAATAAGGGCCTGTAAATGAAAATAATTACTTTTTATTGAACTAGCGGCGGGGTGCGCTACTTGCATCATCAGAGACGAAGCTAGAGAGCGAGTTACAGATACAGCCGAAAAAATGTTTTATGTGCTACATATGAAACTGCCTAAACATATGTTTTCCATAATTTGCTCACTGTATAATCAATGTATTACTAAAATCATGCTTTATTAATTTAAAATTTGGGGTATTTAATTACTAAATTTGTAATTACATATTTTTCCTATTTAGCTCGGAAACTTGAAAATCATAATTGAAGTTGAGGAGCTAATAAGCTATTCACTAATTATGTTATTTAATTTTTCTCCAATGTGTTGTATATTTATTCTTCAAGATTTGGTATAATAAATTAGTATATTATAATGGAAAAGATATTTCTAACGTTTATGACTTTAAGACCTTTCCTAAATCGATGAAGTACTTCCATTTTCTTTATAGTTTTGAATTAATTATGTAAACCAAACCATTTGATAATATAATACAACTTAGAATATGAAAAGGGATTTGAGCAGGGGAGCTACTGGTGTAAAGGGCAGTCTGATGCATTAAGCTCTCGTTAGTCGTTATATACACAGTCTTACATTGTATTTCTGCAAGAGACTGTTTTCACAGCACGAATCTGTGACCTCCTAGTCACATGGCAACAATTTTTACCAGTTACGGCAAGGCTCCCCTTCAGGGGAGCTATTGGTGTATATTATATTATTATTATTATTATTATGACTATTACTAAGAATTTCCTCTATGTACAAATTATGGAGCCCATGCAGATAATATTTGGGAGCTCATGAAAAATGATAATAATAGAAGAAACAATGATTATGTTTTATAAAAGTGACATAATCATGTCTTTCATTCTAGACTCCACTTATTAAAGTCGGGCTAGAAATTATATAAACCAACTACCTACCTTTTTCAACAATTATTAGCACAATAATCATATCCCTTATCCAGAATGAAAAATTAGAGAATATTATTATTATAAAAACTAGTCAAAATAGATTGTCCTACAAAGACGTTCATCAAAATTTAACCAAAAGTGATCCTATTATAGAAATAGCTTCAAGACATATTACTATTTTTTCTACCTAATAACTAATTATTCAGAGGCCCAGCTAGCCTTTCGGCTACGGATTCGATCGAACTCAGTAGCTTTTGTATAAACCATGTATTTGTCTTATGAAATATATTGAATATATATAAATTATTAATTTAGAAACCAGTGAGTTAAGGAGACTAAATTTCCGAACCCATAAACTTCAAAGCGTGGCTCCTCCTCTTAATTGTTTTTCCGAGAACGATAATAATTAATCTGCATATTATATAAGAGATTTTTATTGACATAATTAACCAAACTCATTTCTATAATCAATTTTTTTTTATTGATCGTCCCATTTGTATGATATCTAATATCTAGACAATTATGTATCCATTAATTTTGTGTTATGCTTTCTAGCCAACCATATAAGTGAAAAGAAAATTAAGGTAATCATGTATTTTCTTCTTAGTAGATATATTCTTGTGGATTCATAGGCCATGATTTGCCCTAAAATAATAAAATGGACCCCACAACCCTAGTTTTTAAATATTTTTAAAACTGTTTTCTCAATTGGAACCAAACACCATTTCACATTAAAAAGAATAAAAATAAAGAAATTTACTTTTAAGATTATAAAATAAAGGATAGTGGGTTTTCCTTCTTGAGTTGACACTTCATTTTGTTGCCTATTGGAATTATTGGAATTATCTCTTGAGACCACGACTTGAAGAATTAAGCACGATTACATTATTGGCCTAATTAATTCTCTCATAATTTGAATTAAACATGATATGCTTATAGGGTAGGGTAAGGTTGCGTACATCCTATCCTCCCCAGACCTCACATGGTGGGAAATAGGAATATACTGAGTAGTTGTTGTTGTTGTTTATGCTTATATTGATCTAGTCTATCGAAAACAATCTCTATATCCCTCGAGGTACAAGTAAAATCTGTGTACACACTACCCTCCCCAAATCCCATTTATGGAACTATACTGGGTCATTGTTATATGCTTATATTGATCTAATAAACCATGGCTTGAGCGATCAACTTATTTTGGTGTAGGTATATATATATATATATGCTTATCTTAATATAATTTAACATAAATAATTAGTAGGGTATGAACGTAGAGAATTAAAATAGAAGATT
Organism: Nicotiana undulata; assembly: GCA_005239495.1. Classification (NCBI taxonomy): domain Eukaryota; kingdom Viridiplantae; phylum Streptophyta; class Magnoliopsida; order Solanales; family Solanaceae; genus Nicotiana; species Nicotiana undulata. The sequence continues at coordinate 98,371 of ML250281.1, read as the reverse complement.
AGAAGGTAGTCAAGCGCCGTTTTCATACCTACAGTGTCATTATTACATACATATTTTTTATTGTTACATTTCTATTAATATTAATTAGTCGCATATTTCATATACGACCTATTTTATTTTTTGTTTTGTTTTTTTCTACTATCTTGTTGTTAATGCTTTTTCTCCACTATCATATTTCTTTTAATATTGCTATGTGAATTTTTTTCTTAAATCAAGGGTTCATTAAAAATGATATTTTTATGCGTACATACTATTTTATTCAGATTCTACTCATAAAATTTTAATGAATTTATTGTTATTATTATTTTACTCCGCTCTAATTAAAGATACAACTTTTACGGAGCTACCTCACAATTTTCTTCTTTTAGTTAAAAATAATATTTATAGAAAGATGAGGATAAGTCTTCTATAATCATCTCATTTGGTTCCACAAGTTTCAAGGCATATAATCATTCACTTATTTAGAACAAAACCTCAACCTTACGTACATATATAGATGCACTAAACATATTCCCACTATTGTTGTAACCAAAAAAGTTGATCATATCTAGAAAATATTAAGTGAATGCTTATCCAAAATTTCACCTCAAGTAAAAGTTGCTGAATGGGTTAAGCACTAGACGCAGTAATGTACTTTGTTTAGATAAACTTAACGACAATAACAGAATCAGTATAAAGGTAAGCGATATATTTATATCGAAATACTATTTTCGATAGATTTTTTATGCAGTAAAAGTTACGACTCGCGATATTATTGAAAAAAATAATAATGATAAAAAAGAAACAATAACAACATCAAGATAACAAGGTAAGTGATATATCCGTTGCTATTATCCGCTCTTAGGTTGCAGTTGCTCTTTGAGTTCTCTCTTTCTTTTTTTACGGGTCTTCCCAGGTCGTTAGGTCGCATTATTCTCTTGAAAAGATATTATATTACCGTGGGAAAGTTTAAAATGAGTAATGTTAATCATTCTATTATTCACACAAACCCTTCAATGACTTATCAGCGGCCTTGCTTGGGGATTAGTTTCAAAACTAATCCTAGGAGAGAGGCTCAATAAGACAAGTTAATCGACATTCCCTGAAAGAGGTCCCACCATTTACTTGCCTGATGATCTTACTCAAAAAGAGTCAATGAAAGCTAGTAAGACACATCAATAACAGCAGACGCAGAGGAAGAAATCTAAGAATTATTTTTTGAGCGATCAATCAACACCCAACCCTAACACTGACTCGATGCCATAACAAACGCTCTATCTATAAATCATTCTTTCTTTCAGGCTGGCAGGAAAACTTTCAGCATAAAAACAATTGATAATACTAGAAATATAAGTATACGATTTAGATGAACTTTTATTTAATTAACAAATTTACGTTGGTCAACCATGTGCCATGCACCAAGATTCAGAATCAAATTCCTGATCATCATTAACTTAATCTATCCCCATTATGTCATTATAGAAAAGATTCAAATCTCTTTATATATGGTGGATGACAGTCTGAAGGCAATTGTTATAATTATTACTTTTCAATTTTATATATGGTCGCTAAATTTCACAAAACTATTTTTTTTATCACATTAAAATAATTAACTTTTATCAATATATATATATATATATATATCATAGTAAATTAAGTCAAAAAATTTAAATCCTGCAAGTTTGCAACTATACTTTCTCTTTCCTTCCTTTTAATTTTTTTTTTTTTTTACTTTGCATTTAAGAATTGTAATAAAACGCCATATATATATAGTTTTGATTGCAAATTTTAGTAGCTGTCCATGTGGAAACTATAAGCTATCCTCGCTGGAATAAGTTGTTTAATTTTTCTTCAAATCTAATACTAGCTGTAATAGAGTTCTAAATCATCATAATACGCATCAAAGTGTATAAGATGACAGTTGAAATGATTAGTTTGATACTTCAAGTACCTTTTATTTATTTTTTAGTATGGACATGTGAGTAGAGGCAGACTTACGGTAGCTGACTCTGTATACAAGTGTTGAAAGAGTGAAGTCTGGGAACAATGGTAAACGTGAGGAATGACACCTTCGCCTACTTAAGAAGTTCGCAAGCAAGGGACATACCGAACACCTACCTTTCCAACTAAGTCCAAGGAGAGGACCTATTAATTGACGATGCGTTCCGTCGTCAGCAAGCGGTGGCCGGCAAGGCCCCTTTCCCTAAATATCATGGGAAGCGAAGATGACATGTTTGAAACTCATTCGGGTAATTTTCTCCCAAAGGTAAGCATTTTCCCCAAGGCACTGATATGATGACTCTCTCAATTACACGTGTTTCAGGGAGTTGAACGTCTTAATTCTTATGAGTGGGCTATGTGAATATAAGCCAGGAGCAAGAATTCCGGAAAGTTAAATTCAATATTGCAAGTGCAAGTCAACATTTCTGATATAAAAGTGAAAGTTTAGTGAAAGTCGGCCCTAAGCAGGAGCCCCAATAATTTCGTATATATATGTTAAGTAACTGCATTGGTCGATTTGGGGAGAGGGGAGGCACAATTTGACTTTTACTCCACACCGGTGTCATCGTGACTTTCAAATCCTGGATCCGCATCTGGATATGACTATTGATAGCTAAAATTTATAGAAGGATCATTTACAAAGGGTAAACAATACACAGTTGAACACTAACGCAGAAATACTAATGCAGAACTACACACCAAACATATATTCCCAGTTGCTTAGACAAAACTAAAGTGTTATCCATTTTCACACACGTCCTTAATTACACAGAGAATTCCAAAAGGAGACAGAGTTCTAATAAGTTATATGGTTGCAGGCTTGCAGCTAGCAAAACATTATAGTACCATAGACTGGCGTAGTTAGAAATTTCTCAAGGATATTTAAATTTGAAAAAAGTAAAAAAAAAATTACGACAACAATATGTGTTATATATCTCTAAAACGTAATATTTTACCTATATACACAATATAATTTTTCGACGAATGGCGATCAATTGACAACCCTTACGAGCATGCGGCTCCGCCCATGACTTCAAAAGATGTCAACTGATACCTCTTCATCGACAATTTATATTGTTTCGTACACTATTTTGACCAGTTTCTTCAACATAATGAATATTCGACTTACATTTTAGAAGTAATTAATCGAGAGTATGATTGAATCACATCAAAAGTTATACTCTCCGGTTCACTATAAGTGATTTTTGGTTGTTTTCACACAAATTAAGAAATGCACCTTTTAATATTAATTATTAATAAAAGCGACCATATTAACAATTATTATCTCTTCACATAAACACTCCTAGCACATGCTCCAACACTATTTACTTTAAGGGCAATATAGGGGGGAAATAATTAATTAATTCTTGAAATTTGAAAAAATCACTTATTTTGAATCACAAAAAAACTAAGAAAACATTCATGTTCCGGTAACAATTTTCAGGTTATGTTACTATAATATATGTTCTCTATAACAACATTTTGTTATAACATCCAAAAATATTTAAAACAAACGAGATTGTTATAGAACGGTTTGGCTGTAGGAACTGGGAGTCAAAATCAAATCATAAGCCAAAACCATTATCTTTTCTTGGAAATACACGCTGTCACTGCTACATTAATGAGAAAAGTCAAATGCCAGATCTAGATCTAATTATTTACTAATTATAACTAACTCGATCTCGTATTACTATATTATATTAAGCTTAATTAGAAAACAGCGAAACTAGCTACGTAGCCTAATCTCGATCAGTCATTTGCATTAGTGTTAAAACAAGATCAGTAGTGCATAATTGAGTCTGTCAGATTGATAACATCCATCTGTTAATAGCACTTATTTATACAATGAGAATAAAGCCATTTATAATTTTCCAAATCTAAAGCATTTGTTGTGCTTGGATTTGGATACTTGGAGTTAATTTTTTTATAATTAATAATGATGGAGCTGGATGGGAGCCTTGTCGTAATTGGTAAAATTGTTGTCATGTGACCGGGACGTTACGGATTCGAGCCGTGGAAACAGCCTCTTGCAGAATTACATGGTAAGGCTGCGTACAATAGACCTTTATGGTTCAACCTTTTTTCGGTCACCGTGCATAGCGGGAGCATAATACACCAGACTATTTTTTTTTTTTTAAAATAATGATGGTGCTAGGACTACCTTGCATTAGAGTTCATAGATTAGACAGATCAATAATTATAGCTAACATTCTTTCTATTTTATTTGGCCTTATATTTTTATTAGACTATTAAAAAAAGAATGTTATGTTTTTATATTTGGAATTTTTTACTGTTGAACTTCTCAATCTTTCATAAATGAAGCCATAAAATTTTTACTGTACTTTTAAGATTACAAGTTCCAAACTTTAATTTTTTTTTCTTTCTTAAAATTTACGCCTGTCAAATTATACCACAAAAATTAAAAGAGAGGGAATATCAGTTTTCCTTGATAGTATTTAATTATTTATATAACGGAGAAATTTCCTACTTGAGTTTTAAAAAAAATCCAATGTTAACACAGAAATAAAATACTGTAATAAAATTTCAAAATACAAGTTTGAAATAAATTTAAATATATAATCATAGTTTTCAAAAACCAATCCTGAGGAAATGATTAATCATTGCGCTTTAATAAATTAAATAGAAAAATAACTCTGTAAAGATCCATTATACTATGTTTTATTTTTATATATCTATAAATGTAAAATTATCTTCTGAGATTTGGCTAAAATTTAGAAATTTATAATGGGCTACACAACCAATTGAAGAATCCATTCTTTCCTATTGGGCGAAGTGTACTAATAATCACTTTTAAGCCTATTATTTAAAATTTATTTATAATTTATCGTGTATTTAGAGATTAGACATACCTAAACTTCAGGACTAATTATCCTGACTATTTGTATCCTGAATTTTTGAGCTACTAATTTGGAATTCAAGACTTAGTATCCAAAATATTTGAGTTGTTAATTTAAAATTCAGGACTAAGTGTCCTGAAATTACTAATTTAACATTTGGGAGAAAAAATTCTAATTTCTGGATACAATATTCGAACTTTAGGACATGATGTCTTGAAATTTGAACCTTGAGGTTTAAATTTCAAGACTTTCGTGTCCTGAAGTTTGAGCGAATTGGCTAATCTTTAAATACACTATAAACTATGATTACATATTAAACAACATGCTTAAACATGGTTACATGGTGTCATTTTCACTTTCCTGTCCCAATAAAGCCCATAAGCTAGTAATGCTAAGTAAGTAGAGAACTTAACGTAAATAGTCGTCCACTTAATTTTTTAAACTAAAATAACCGACGAATAAGGTTAAAAGATATAAGAATTCACCCAAATAGTCGTCTACCAAATTGCTTAAACTTAAAATAGCCATTGAATGTATAATATATGCATAATTTATGTATTATATGTGTATAGTTATGTATCATCAATGTATAAACTATGTATATGAATAGAAAAAATAAACAATGAATATGACTGGCTATTCGTGTAAAAATCCCTAAAAAATAAGCATTAAATATGATTGGCTATCTATGTACAGATCTCGTAACCCAAATCATAGCACGAGCTAGTCAATTTTCGGACTGGTCATTCAAAAATAGCCGGCGTTTGCCAAGTCATTGAAAAATAGCCACTATTTTGCTGCAACAGAGACCAATCCAGCATAATATATTGGAGTTCGGTGCACCTGTGTATAAACTTCTAACATAATATACTGGATCGGTATACTTTGCTGGAACTCCAGTATACTTATGCTATAACTCCAGTATATTATACTAGAGTTCCAGTATATTATGCAAGAATTCCAATATATTATGCTGGAGTATTTTTCGTATTTTGAATAGTGTTTTCATTCAAATTTATCTTTACATGAAAAGTGGCTAAATTTCGATTATTTTTAAAATTGTGGCTATTTTTGAATGACCAATTATAAATTTGACTATTTTTGAATTTTTCCCTAACTCAAGTAGGCAAGCCCACCGCCTCTCGCCCATTATATATATACACGGGCCTCAATATTTTCGGTCATCTTCGATTCTCAGCTGAGCTAGTTTTTACTCTCTGCTGATAAAACCCTGTGGTTTTCGGTTCCAGAAGCTTCATTCCTCGAATCAGGTTCGCTTTACATCTTTCCATGTCGTTATTTACTAGCTAATTTAGTTATGTATTGTTTGATTTTCCGCTTGTTTTGTGTTTGAATTCAACGAAATGGTTAAAATCATAATAAAAAAAGTTAATTTTGTGTTAATAACAAGGCTCAGAATGTCTTATTATGTTTTATTTTGTGAATAAATGTTCAATATTCTGATTTTAGTTAGTTTTAGGTTTAGGTATTAGTAATTGAGTTCATAGTATCATACCAATTTACTTTTGTTGCAGTAGCAGATTTAAGTAAATTATGAATTAATGTTAACCTCAATTAGAAATAGTAAAAGCATTTAACTTTAATAATTTTTTTAAAGATTACACTTATAGAGTTATCCAGAGTAATAATAACTGTGTATGCTATATGTTGAACGCGAGTGTTTCTTGATAACTGACAGTAGGCTTAGTCGCGTGCTGGTGGAAGAACCAAATAGACTTATTAAAGATTGTTTTCTTGTTTCGTTAGTGATGGTGTTTGGGCTGCCATGTGACCAGGAGGTCACGGGTTCGAGCCGTGAAAACAGCCTCTTACAGAAATGTAGGGTAAGGCTATGTACGATAGACCCTTGTGGTCTGGCCCTTTCCCGGATCCCGCGCATAGCGGGAGCTTAGTGAACTGGGCTGCCCTTTTTTCCCAGTGATGGTGTTTGGGCTAGCTTGCTTACACCTGTACTATTGCATTGGGTACTTGTTACCTTCCACTAGCATAGAGAAGAAATCATTTAGCGTCTTTCTGTCTTTGTTAGGATTTGAATCCACTTTATTGATCAATTTATCATGGTTCAATGATTGTATACATTTAATAGTAATCGAGATCGGCTTATGCGAAGGTCTCTTTTATATCCTGTCAGGAAGGGAATTGGGGAGGGGATGCTTCTATGGGTGTTCAATGTTGAGAAGATTAACCAGTAAGACTATGGAATAAGTGTCTGGACTTTTTATCCTATTGATGTGAAGGTGAAGATTTCATCAGAAAAATAAAGTGATTCTCTATATGAGAATCCAACTATATGAAATTATTTGAATTGTAGGTTCAATACTCAAAAGAACTTGGACGTCCAGTTTCTCTGTGCGTCTGTGGTATCTCCTAATCATTAGAATTAGATAAAGATTGTGAAGGAGTAGAATCCAAAGGGTGAGTTAAAGATTGATTAGTTTGTGGAACCAAATTAATATAGGCTCATGTAAAGTAGGATAAGGCCTGGCAAGCATTGAACCAGCTGATGATGTTATAAAAGAATCCAAAGATTGGGATTATAATATGTGTTTGTAAAACTTCTGCCTTAACTAACCATGAAGAATGACTAGTAACAATCAACTGTATAACCATATCAATTTCTGGCAGGACTGATGTGGATGTCAATGTTATTTTTTGTGGAGAGGATTAAATTAGAGGTGCATAGAAGCTGTTTTCTGCCTGCAAAATGCATGATGTCACTAGCAACTGCATAACTTAAATGCAGGATATTTCTCTTGTGAAAATTTCTGAGAGCGCTTTCTCGTTGATAAGCAGTCCAGAACTTGAGAATCAAATAGCTGATCTAACATTCCCTTGTTGTTACCATCTATCTTCCCGGGGTTCCTCCCCCCCCCCACCCCACCCCACCCCCACCCACCCAAAAGAAAAAATACATTTATGGAAGTCATAAGTTTTACAGTTGTCTACAATAGACACTTTTGGTCTGGCCCTTTCCCGGATCCCGCGCATAGCGGGAGCTTAGTGCACCGGGCTGCTCCTTTATAATGTTTGACGAACCCTTATCAGATGAGAAGAATAGAAGCCAAAGGAGAGGGGCAGTGTTAGAGCTAGTTCTATCTTCATCTAGGCATTGTCAAAACTGATGGAAATAAAGTTGTTTTGGACAATCCTACCACTGATGCTATTTTCTTCATTTTCCTTTTTATCTGTATCTTGGAATCCAGGCAGATCTAGCAAAAGATGGAAAAAATGGAAGTTAAAATTTTGTATAGGTGATACAAACTAGAAGACTAGTGCTTGTTATAATAGTCTTAGCGGATGTTTGGTTTGAGGTATAGCAGAATATAATCCCAGTACAAAACTCTGTATTTGTTATCCTCTGTTTAGTTAACCCTTAACATCGGGTATAAATAATACCTGTGTAACTAAGAGAGTATACTAACTTGTCCATCGAGTAATCATCCGTAACATTCTTTCATTTCAACTCTGCCAGGTTGCATAAATGGCCTCGGCAAAGGCTTTAAAAGATGTCTGTTCCGAGTGGACTGGCTGCGTCGGAGTCTGTTACATGGCAAGTTTGGCTTCTTTTTTGTTGTTACCTGATATGAGGATTCTTGTAACTTTTCGAACAGAGGTTCAGAGTTGGGGCCGCTAGAGTATATTAGAGAATTTCGAGTGTTAGATAATCCTTAATTATGAAGTTTTGAAGTATTATGGACCCAAACAGAGAGCATTATGATATTGAGAATTCATCAGCCAACTAGCTTGGGATCGAGACATTGTTGTTCCTTCTCATCTGTAGGCCTTTTAAATGTTACAGGAGATAATGTTCGTCTTTCTACTTATATTGGTTATTGCTTCTGCGTCTTGTTTTAGTTATACTATGCTTTCTGCCACACTAATATGTAATCATATAGATTAGGGTACATTCTTTTGCCTTGTGTCTGCTGTCGGCTAATGACTGTTGCCTCGTTGTTACTTTTGCAGGTTAAGACCTCACCGCAAGAAGTATGGCCAAGCATCACCCTGATTTGATCATGTGCAGGAAGCAGCCAGGAATAGCTATTGGGCGACTTTGTGAGAAATGTGATGGAAAATGTGTGATTTGTGATTCCTATGTGCGTCCTTGCACACTTGTCCGAGTTTGTGATGAATGCAACTATGGATCATTTCAGGGCCGTTGTGTCATCTGCGGAGGTGTGGGCATTTCTGATGCATATTATTGCAAAGAATGTACTCAGCAGGAGAAAGATAGAGATGGTTGTCCAAAGATTGTCAATCTGGGTAGTGCTAAAACAGATCTGTTCTATGAACGGAAAAAATATGGTTTCAAAAAGAGATGAGGATTCGGATTCTTGTTTCTACGTATTGGCGTAGTTCGCTACAATGAGTTTCTTACTAGTATGAAGGTTTCAAAATTAGGCATTCAAGTATAGGCCGTGTAACTTTTTCCTATATTTTCTTGGATCTTAGCCATATTACATACTGTTATCACAAGTTTAACCTATTGTAACTTTGTATCGTGTTATGGATATCCAACAAAATGCCTCTCTATTAGGTATGAAGGTTGAACTTCATTTTATGGTTCCTGATGGTTTAACTTCCTATGCCTTCTATCATGGTTCTTGTTCTTTAATTGAAGCAAGTTATTTAACTAAAGTTGATGCGATTTATAATAGAAAGCTACACAAGGAAGAGCTTATGAACATCTATGTTGCGAGGATTCTCCAAAACAGCTGCCGCATTCGTGTCGGATCCTCTAAAAATGCGTTACTTTTGGAGGATCCTGCGTGAGTCCGAGCAACATATATGCACATAGCCAAATGGAGGATCAGACTTTAGAATTTTGCTATGCATCAGTGCACCTTGTGTTGCGACAATTGTGTTCAACACCCAGAGGGCTTGATTCGAACAAATCCAGATTCTATGTATGACTTTACAAGAAGTTCTTTGGATGTTTTGATTGATGATATTGCAGCTATCACAACCAAACTTGTTGAAGATCTAACAAAAGGCAGAGTACACAAGGTGGCATTTTCTTTGAACTTTATCCTGCACTTAATCCTTGGTTACCATGAGTACTTTTAATTCATTGATAGTAATTCAATAATCCAATAACCAACTATAGGGGAAGCAGGATTTGGAGTCAAAATATAATGAAGCAAACACACGAACAAGGGGATTCAATACTTTTTACATATCTACACTCTGTAATTTTCCAGCAAAGACGTATCAATCGACACTCCCCGGAAAGGACAAGGGTAGCTCTGCCAATGTAGACCAAGATACAATCAAACCTCTCTATAACAGCTTCGTTTTTTCTAATATGTTTTGGCTGCTATAGTGACGTGTTGTCATAAAGAACATATATTACAACATAAACATAAAAATTGGTTCCGAAAAAAATTGACTTTTATAGTGAATAGTTGTTATATAGAGATGTTCGAGGCTTGACGGTAGTATTATACTCCGCCACAGAGAGCAGTTGTCCATTACATTTTAAGTTCCTTGTGAATAAGAATTCAGTAAAAGCGCTCATCATACAGAGCAGTCTAAATAAACCTACCGTTTTTTCTAGTCCTTGTTTGTTGTTTCCACATATGCAAATATCAGCTTGTTTGGATGGTTGTTATGTATCGTTTCATAATGTATCGTATAATATTATATTGTACTGTATCGTTTTGATGCATACAATATTTGGATAGATTGTATTAGCAGTGATCAAAGTTGCTCTTATTTATTGGCATCTTCTTTATCACTAATTTCCTAGTGATAGTTTCATTTCATACTGCCATATCAAATTGCAAAAACAGTTACCTAATTTCACTTTTATTCTGTTCACAATACTCATTACCCAAATTACAAAAGCATTTCGATAATTACATCCAAAAATCATACTGAATAATTAGCCAAAATTTGACAAACTCAAGTTGACACCAGTGACGGATCCAGAATTCTAAGGTCGTAGGTGTTTATTTTTTTTTTTAACATAAAGTTGCTGACCAACTACATAGTATAAGTGTATAATTATTCAAACAAGTGTACAATTATTCAAACGCAACATACAAAAAACTAATAAGAAAACTATAGTTAATACTATCATTATCAAATAGACTTATAGTCATAAGTCAAGTAGGAATCGAACCCGCGCCTCTAGCTTTATAGTCTTGACACCTTAGACAAAAGATGAAAATGGCAGAGCTGAATTGGAGAAACAAATTTAGGCCATTTCTCGATTTGTGCGTGTCATCCTTGCGCAGGGTCATGCTAATCTTCTCTGTATCGTTCCAATTTTATCAGATGTCCCCGAGGGGTCACATGTTCTGGTTTTAGTTAATAACTTGTCGAAAGCTTTCTTCTGAAGACGACGTGGTAATAACCAGATAGTTTTAGAAATGGACTCTTTTGTTTCTAGTGGCTGAGATGGGCCGGCCCTTTTCAATTGGGGTTTTGGCATGGTATAACAATATACTCATATAAAATAACTAATAAATGTAAATCACAATAATAATATGTATATCACAACTTTTTCTTTTTCTTTGCCTATACCAACATGTATATTAAAATTTTATTTTCATTCTTCGTATATAAACAATATTATTCTTTATATATCAATAATATATAATATATATATATAGTTATTGTTGCCTTTATATCAATATATATCACAATAAAAATATTATATTATTTGTATATTACAGTGTATAGCATATCGGACATATGTATACCGAAATGAATATCATAAGTTTATTTTTCTTCTTGGTGTACATCAAAAATTAATTTTCTTTGTATACTAAAATATTATTTACTCTCACATTTATATTTATTATTTTATATTTTAGAACTTGCTTAAACATGCTATATAAAAAATTTATTTTCCTTTTTTGATCAATACTTAATAATTATTTTATTTGTATATCACAGTGTATAACATAATAATAATGTGTATATAAAAAAATTACTAAAATTTTATTTCTTCTTCTTTGTATAACACATTTCAGATTGAAAACTCAAGTTCAATACGACTCCACATGTGTATCCCCTATTGTAACCCGTGTATATCTCTATGTACATCAGTGATATCTCATGTATATTATGTGTATCTGTGTATATCCATGAATATTTGTGTTATATATACGATATACAATTTGATATACACGGGCTTCCAAAAATTGTGTTGTATACTGATATAAAAAGTGATATACACAGACGTCCTTAAAAATTTGTGTGTGATATACACCGATGTACACGATATACAATGTGATATACACGTGTCGCAGTTGGATTTTTAGGTCTGATTTTTTGCCTGAAACCGGTATGAATCACCTCTATTCTTGTTAAAATTTTGTGTATAGCCTTGTTTAGGTATTTTTAATTAATTTCAATCAATACCCATTCATTCAATCCAACCAAAAAGGAAGAGAGAAGAAAACCAAAGTTGAAATATATTTTTTCTCTCTTAGTTTTTGTTGATCTTGCTCAAATTTTATATATAACCTCGTTTAGGTATTTTCAACCAATTTCAATCACACCCACTCATTCAATGCAACAAAAAAAATAGAAGAAAAACAAGGTTAAAATATATTTTCTCTCTCTTAGTTTTTGCTTCTGATTTTCTCTGATGTGAGATCATCCTTACCTTTTCATCCCACTGATTTTTTCCGCATAATTTGCAAGAATTTTTGTTAAACCATGAGAGCAAAAGAGAAGAGATAGAAGAAGAAATACAAGGAGAAAAAAGGGGAGGGAATCCAAAATAAGCGTGTAGTTTTCTTTGAGAGAGAATATAAAAGAAAGTAGATTTTTTTAGGATTTGACTATATAATGCCAATTGTTTGAGACTATCTTTGCCAAACCTAAAATAAGGCTAAAATTTTGCCAATTTCTATTATGAGTTGTTATTGGATGCCAATTTTTCTTTTCAATTTGTTGAATTAGCCCATTTCATCTCTTTTGGTTTTTACTACTCTTACGTGTGCATCTAGATAACCGCTTTAAGGAGCTTTATTTAAAGCATAGCCTAATTTATACCTCGTATTAAAAATATACGAGGTACACCTTTTCATACATTTTCCCTCTGGCTAAACGAATCAATCCTAAAACAGAGTAACCGTATCGGAGGCGGCATAACCCCTAGGCCATTAAAGCGGCCCTTTAGGCCTCATAAAATTAGAGGCCCCAAAAATTGTTCTTCTTATACGTAATTTAAATATTTATTATATTTATTATGTGGTCTTTATTTTGATAGTTGGTTGAGAAAATTCTAGTGGAAGTGAAATAATTTTTGCGATAGTTCTTCTCACTCTAACTTGAATAAATTTTATTTACAACTTTAATTTTGTAAAATATTTTGTTTCAAGGTCTTTGTAGATATGTTGCTAGCTAATTAGATCGTAAAAAACTATAATTGATTTGTTTATCATCTTTGTAAATACAAATTCTCACACAATTGTTACTCTGGGAGGCAATAATGTATAGTGAGTTGTGTTGACGGTCACGTGGGAAAAAGTCAAAATTAAACTTAATAGAATCTTATCAAAAGTTGGTTACATCGTCAAGATTAAATTTCATTTCAAAAAGTAAAAGGAATACACTTTAAACAAAAATAATTATTAAATAAGTTTAAGGTCTCTTATCACGACTTGTCTTTAGGCCTCCAATACCATTGAGTTAGCCACCTCTATACCAACCGTCGGCGGTCGGCACCGACAATTTTCCGTCCCTCCTTAACTAACATTCACTTCCCCTCCCGTTCCGGCAAAATGGCCTGAAATATCACTGCAGCATATCTAAGATTTGAAGGTTGCGGGTGCTATAATTTTCTTTAATGTATACTTTTTAATGACTAATATTAAATTTGTTAGGAATATTTATTCGTTTTTTTTTTGAGTTTATTCGAGTAAACCTAATAGGTATTTTGTATTTGCAAATATAAAAATTACATCTCAGGTATAAAAAAAACATAATTGGCATTTTAAATAAAGAATAACACCTTCGTTATAACAATACAAGTAAAACCAACATTTTCACTAGGAAATTATATCTTTTATGTAGATTGAATATAAATTTACATAAGTAAGATAACATCTCCCATAATGGAATTACATCAATCAGAATAATAATAAAAAATTATAAAAATATTTTCAATGGATAAACTATACCCCACAAGTATAAAGTTAAATAAAATACAAGTTCCCAAAAATCAAAATCATAAATCTCATTTTTTTTAAATGCTTACGAAATTTTCATAAAAAATTAATAGTAAAGAAATTTATATTATATTTAATAATCATATAATAACACAAACTTTATGATATAATAGAAATAAGATGAAAATAATTTGATCTCAATCCAAAATTTCCAATAAGAGTAAGACCCAAGTTTTTCGGATTTGAAAGAAGAAAACTCATAAATTTAAGATTAAGGAAAATGCTTATTTTATACAATTTTAAAGTTTTGGAATCTATTTTTTTAGTGTTCTTGTTAGAGAGCACATATAAAAAAAATAGAATGGAGAAAAGAAAATATTAAAATAGTAAATGACAATTAAAACTTTGTGAGGCAGCCAAAAAGGGAAATGGCGGGGACAAAAGGAAATAAAAAGCATAAAAAACGGGAAAGTTGGACAAGGTTCAAGATGAATTCAAACTTAAATTTCTAGACACGAGAAAAGCTTTAAAAAAGGTCTCATGGCACTTTTGTCTAATTTATGATTGTGGGTGCCAGTATCAAATATTTAATATAATTTAAGAAACTTTCAACATAGGTATATTAAACTTTTATCATCTTCGCGGGTGTCATGCCACCCTTTCCTAAAGGGGTGGATCTGCCCCTACCCATGAAGCTGGAAATTTAATTGAAGTATCTTTTTTTAGCTTACAACAACAACATACCTTGTAAAATTCCATTAATGGGGTATGGGGAGAGTAGAGTGTACGCAGACCTTACCCCTACCCCGAAAGGGTAGAGAGGCTGTTTTCGGGAGACTCTTGGCTCAATGATCTCTTTTTTTTAATCTCTTTTTAGCTTCTTAAACCCAATTAACCCCCC
>ML250281.1:0-83386 GCA_005239495.1 Nicotiana undulata | reverse complement strand
CCCCCCCCCCTCTTTTTTTTTCCTAACACAAGAGTAGGAGTGGTAAACGGGCGGGGCGGGGCGGGGCGGATATGGTTCGGATCGAAAATGGGTAATGAAAAAACGGATCAATTATCCGACACGATCCATATTTGATACGGATAAAACGGGTTAACCGACGGATAATATGGGTAACTATATTATCCACGACTTCTTGCATATGATTAATTTTAGGAGAACTGCCCCGTTTATTTTTTTAAGATTAAGACGTCTGAATCTGAATACACATTTGAATATTAAGATGTTGTAGTAAGATTAAGACATCTGAATCTGAATGCACATATGAATATATTAAGATGTGTATTAAGACCTGAATACTAAATAATTAAGATTGTTTGATTTTTAACATTTGAATGTATAAAAACAAAATTAATAAACATAAAATCCAAATGAAATACTAACTAATCTAATATTCTATCAATAAAATATATAATTTTTCAAAATATGATAGTTATTGGTAGTTATGGCTAACGTGTGAATGCCGACTAGAGGCAGTGGTTGGTGGTAGTTTTGGTTGATGATGGTGATTTATGCTAATATCTAGTAGTGATTGGTAGTGGTGGTGATTATGATTGAGGATGGTGGTGGTGGGTGGTGATAGTTAATAAAGGCGGGTGGTGGTAGTAATTGTGATTGAGGAAGGTGATGGGTAGGCGGTGTTATAATGATGGGCGGTGCCGGCAGTGGTTGTTGATGATGATGGGGTGGTTAGTTGTGGTAGTTGACGTGGATGAGTGTTGATTGTGGGTGAGAATTATGGTGGTCGGAGTGGTGGTGATGGTCGATGATGGTGGCGGCTATGATTGAGGATGATGGTGGCGTCTATGATTGAGGATGATGGTGTGGTGGAGGTGGTGGCGGCATGGTGGTAGTTGATAATGGTAGGTGGTGGCGGCAGTTAATAATGAATATGTGATAGCATCTTAATAAAATTAAGTCTCTGTTATAGATCTTAATCATACAGACCTATTCAAACTCATAGGCCAAACGACATTCTCCGTAAAGCATAAATCCCATAAGGGCAGGTGAACAAGGTCTTTTCTCTGTCCTCTAGTGCAATAGAGATCTGATTGTACCCTGAGTATCCATCCAGAAAACAAAAATGGGACCTCCTTGCCAGTCTATCTAACATCTGATCAATGAATGGAAGTGGGAAGTGGTCTTTCCGGGTGGCCAAGTTCAACTTTCTGTAATCCATACAGATTCGCCAACCTGTGACGGTTCGTGTAGAGATCAATTCATTCTTCTCATTTTTTACTACCGTCATTCCACCCTTTTTTGGTACACATCAAACTGGGATAACCAGTTGCTGTCAGAGATGGGGAATATGATTCCCGCATCTAGCCACTTAATAACTTCTTTCTTCACCGCTTCCTTCATATTAGGGTTCAGCCTTCTTTGGTGTTCTCTGGAAGGTTTGTGCCCATCTTCCAGTAGAATCTTATGCATACAGAAGGCCGGACTGATCCCCTTGATGTCTGCAATGGTCCACCCAATTGCAGTCCTACACTTCGTCAGTACCTGCAAAAGTTGTTCTACCTGCACATCTAACAAACTAGATGAGATAATAACATGCAACGTTAAGTTAGGTCTTACGAATGCATGTCTGAGATGGGCGGGCAGTGGCTTCAGCTCCAGTTTTGGGGGTTCTTCTATGGATGGCTTAGCCGGAGGTGTTTTCCTTTTCTCTAAGTGCAAGGGCTCAAATTCGAGTTCCCTCTTCCAAAAACCCTTGCCTTCAAGAGCAAGTACCCACTCTACCAATTCTTCTCCATTATCTTCATCTAGGTTCATGAGACAAGCTTCTAGAGGATCTTGAATGTTCAATGTCTCGTCATCTTCTTCCAAAATTACATCCACGACCTCTATTAGAGAGCAATTGGCGAATTCACTTGGTCGTCTCTTAGATTTCTTCACGTTGAATGTTGTTTCTTCATCATTTAATCTCATATTGAGCTCTCCAATTTCACAATCGATTAGAGATCTCCCAGTGGCCAAGAATGGTCTCCCCAAAATTATGGGAATTTCCTCATCAACCCGACAATCAAGAATGACAAAATCTATTGGGAACACAAACTTCCCAATCTGCACCAACACATCATCAAGAATACCAGACGACCTCTTTACCGTCCTGTCAGCCATCTGCAATAACATGGACGTGGGTTTAGCTCTTCCAATCCCGAGCCTTTTATAGATAGCTAGGAGCATACGATTTATGTTTGCCCCAAAATCACATAGTGCCTTAGCAAATGCAACGTTACCTATAGTGCAGGGAATTGTGAAACTCCCTGGGTCAGATAGCTTCTCAGCAATGGGTCTCGTCACAACAACACTGCAAGTCTGAGTTAGTGTGATTGTGGCAAAGTCTTGGAAGTCAAACTTACGGGACATCAAGTCCTTCATCATTTTCGCATAACCAGGCATCTCCTTTAAAACATCAATCAATTGAATGTTTACCTGAATTTGCTTCAACATCTCCAAGAATTTTTTGTATTGCCCGTCTTTCTGATACTTGGCCAATCTCCGTTGGAATGGTGCTGGAGGTCGTTTCTTCCCCGTGATTTGATTTTTCTCTTTTTCAGACACTGGCTCCACTATCGGTTCCTATGATATCTCAACCTCTTTCACAACCTCTTTTTCTTTGCTGGCATCTTCTTGAGCATGATGTACCGTCACCTCAGTCAACCCTGCTGAATCATCTACCTCAATGGGCACTGGCACAAGTGTCTCAGTAGGTGTGCTTTCGCGATCAATCTCTTGCTCCAAGTCTAGGTCTCTACCATTTCGTAGACTTACTGCCATTAGCTGCTTCGGGCCCTACTCTTTTGGATTTATCTGTGTGTCTGCAGGTAACGTCCCCTGAGGACGATTATTCAGAGCCATCGAAATCTGACCCAATTGGATCTCAATATTCTTTATAGCCGACTCGTGTGAGTCTACTCTCTTAGTTACTTTCCCGGTGGACCCAATCAATTATTGCATCATTCCCTCGAGTCTAGCAAACCCATCTTCGTGTCTCCCAGTGTGTTTTTGTTGAGGTGGATGATAAGCCTACTGTTGTTTCTGATGGTTGTAGCCATGTTTCCTTTGGTAAGGCGCCATTTGACCTTGAGGTAGCATGGCCCCAAGATTGTTGCTATTGTTGTGCTGTTGCGGGTT
Source organism: Nicotiana undulata (assembly GCA_005239495.1). Lineage (NCBI taxonomy): Eukaryota > Viridiplantae > Streptophyta > Magnoliopsida > Solanales > Solanaceae > Nicotiana > Nicotiana undulata. The sequence continues at coordinate 80,188 of ML250281.1, read as the reverse complement.
TGGCTTGTATTGTTGATTATGCTGACCCCAATTCTGACCACCTGGTCTCTGTCCCCCATAGTTGGACACATAATTCATATTTTCATGATATTGTTGGTGATCACCATTCGCATTCCACGAGCAACCATATGGCTGATTAATGCAAGATGTACATAAACCCCGATTAGTTGCATCAACAATGTGTACCTGTTGTTTCTAGCCTAACTCATCAACTTTTTCGGTGAGGATGCTCATTTGTGTCATTAGAGTGGCCATATTTTCAGCTAGGGAGTTAGATGGGTCTAAGGCCACTGAGTGAACCACAAGGGTGATTGGAGCGTTCCTGGTCGTCCATCCCGAGTTTCGTGCCATCTTGTCAAGTAAGATTTTGCTCTCCCTGAATGTTTTACTCAAGAATGCTCCACCTGATGAAGCATCAACATTAGTTTTCAAGCTATCTGCCAGACCCATGTAGAACCTCTGCCCCAATATCTGCTCTGGAATCCCATGGTGTGGACATAAAACCAACAACCCAATCTCTTGCAATGTTTCTGTTGGTTTATGTCTGAAGCTCAAGATCTCATCAATTTGCTGAGCAGTCCTGTTGGGTGGGTGAAATTTGTTCACGAATTGCTTGACTAATTCCTCCCAAGTACTGATGGAATTTATGGGGAGTGAATTAAGCCAAGTCTGAGCTACTCCCGTCACAGAGAATGGAAACAACAATAGCCTTATTGTTTTTGGTGTCACATTGTGTTGTCTTTGTGTGGGACAAATTGACAGGAAATTCTTTAGATGTTGTTGAGGATCTTCTATGTATGACCCTGAGAATAGTATTTGTTTTGCAACAAATGCAGCATGTTGTTTGTGATTTGGAACGAATCAACTTGTATATGCGGGACTACAATTGCGGTGGCTAAGTTGTCCGTTGTTGGTTTGTGCCCAATCGTACAAAGCAGCATCTGGCACAAGAGGAACCACCACCTGCTCATTCGGGTCATTCACGTTATCCCCATTGTCCATATTTGTTTACTTGGTCTGCCATGTCTGGTTCAAGTTGTTCAGTCAAGTTTTGTTGTTGTTTGCTTTCCCTGTTTGCACGATTCAATGCCTTGAACACTTCCTCAGGATCTGATAATGCTTCGAATAATTCACCAGTTCTTGAGGAGTTTCCAGGCATGCACTTGTAACATCCAAGATTACAAACGTTAGAATTTCAATGTACTCAGTTTGAAAGTGATGAAAATTTACTACACTAAGAATTTTTGCAGTTCTTTTAACCGTAATTAATAACACCGTTAGTTCCTCGGCAACGACGCCAAAATTTGATCATGCCCTAATATGCCTTATAAAAAGGACAAAGCGATCACTGCAAATATATTCCGGTTATTAAGTCCGGAGTCGAATCCCACAAGGAATTAACCTATCAATTACAACTATCAGACCCACACAGTTCCACGTAATCAACTTCCCAAGATATTTCGATAATAGATTGGTTGTTTTCTAACTAACTATTACTTAATGAAAATGCAATAAATAAGAACTAACTAAGAACGAGTTGTAAATAATAATTGGAATGATCTAAGGTTATGATTTCCCCTATTGTCGGAATCCTTTTCGCTATGTTTGTTATAAATTTGCCTAAGTCTTCTCTATCGATCATGAGCACTCAGACTGTCGTAACTCTCTCCCGAGTAATTACAACAATATACTAGACATATTCTCCCAAATTATGCTAGCTAGCTTTAATTACAGCTCACTTAGATCGCACCCAAGGTTTCGTTATCCCTAATCCCACCTTTAAACCCTTCGTATTGATCCCTCATATATGTCAGGAGTGATGTTGTTCAACAACGACCAAAATATGCACTCTCTCCCGAGTAATGCACGCTAAATAGGTACAGCTAATTGAGGGCCCTTCAATCAACAACAACAAGCATGTAGTTGAACAAATAGAGATAAAACTATGGCAGAATTATATTAACATGACAAGAAATTCATCCTTCAATAGGTTCCATCAAACCCTAGATTAGAAGTTTAGTTACTCATACTAATGCAAAACACAACAATAATACGAATCATGATTCACAATGATAAGTAGAAAGAAGAAGAAATAAACTCTAAAGAATTGCTTGATCTTCTCTCCCTTGTTCTTGCCTCCAATTATGTCTAAAACAAGCCTAATATGAATTCTGGGCGAGTTTGGGCTCTTATAGGTTTAGGTTAATTGCCCAAGAAATTACACAAAAGTCCCTGCACTCTGCCGCGTTTACCAGCCCGTCCATGGCCGCGGATTCAACCGCGGACGCGACCGCTGACTTTAGCCCATGTATAGCCTTCCTCTGCGATCAGTTGGGCGCCCAGGTTCACGACCACCTTTTTCATTCTTTCTTTCTTTTCTCACTCTTTTTCATCTGGGCTATCATTTGATTGGCCTTGTATGTTCATCATTGACTCCAAAACGCTCTTTATCTCCCTCCTAGCTCGGAGTGGCTCCTGCACAACATAAATTTCTCAATTAGAGCATTTTATTATCTTTTAACATTCAAACATCTAAAGTGCGGTTAAACTAGAGTGTAAATAGCGTCTAAATTACATAATATAGGCTACTATCAAACTATTTAAGCCCGTTTGGACATAAGAACATTTTCACTTTTTTCCGAATTTTTTCCCATTTTTCCGAAATCAGTGTTTGGACATAAATTTTCAAATTTTTACTTGGAGATGAATTTTGAAATTTTACGAAAATTTGAAAACTCCAAAAAGCTATTATTCAAAATTTTCACTGAGATCACTTACAAAACTTCAAAATAACCCAAAATTATAATCATGTCCGAACACAACTGTAGTTTTCAACTACCATTTTCACTTGAATTGTTTTTCACCCTTTTCCGGAATTTTACAGTTCTTATGTCCAAACGCCCACTTAGTAGGAATGCCTGATACAGAGGCTACTTCAGCTAACCATGCACCTCTGATTTAACAGTAGTTGCATTTTGAGATGCAAAAGATACTGGAAACTTTGTACCAGCAATTAGAAAGATGGCTAGAAAAATTAACAAGATTTTAGACATTGTAATTTTTTCTTTGTGTTATAAGAATCTTCCTTCACTTTGTAAAAACATGAAAGAAATCAGGATATATATATCCAACAGAAATAAACATATGATATTCTAGTATGTGATTAGTGGCACGTAATATGTAGTCAGTTGTCACGACCGGTATTTCCCACCGTCAGGATAGTTGATAGCGTCTAACATTACATTTGCTAGGCAAGCCAACGTTAGGGAATTATGAGCCAATTCTTTTACATTTCAGTAATTAAAAAATTAAACGCGAAATTTTGTATAGCATCTTCAATATATATATATATATACTACCCAAAATCTGGAGTCACAATTCACGAACATTCTAGAATTTACTACAAGTAAAAGTCTTAGGTCCCCTTTGGCCATAGATTTTGCCAAAATAAACTTGGATTTTATTTGGCAAACACATGTTTGGCCATAGATTTTGCCTATATTTTGGCCAAATCCAAAATTTCAAAACCAGCTACCAAATCCCTAATAATACACATGTTTTTCCAAAATAAATTTGAGAAATATATTTTGAAAACGTATGTCCAAACACATTTTCATCTTCAAGCTAAACTTCACCCAAAGCAGATTTTAAAAAACAAATTTGGGAATTTATGGCAAAACGCTAGCTAACGAATACAATTGTTTTCGAAATAAAGAAACAATAAAGTATGAGGTATAGAAGGGGATGCCAGGGCATGCGGACGCTGACAAGTCTACCTTGGGTCTTCTAGCTGATGAATCCTACAGCCAACCTCTCGATCAGCTCGGACCAGCTCCAAAATTTGCACAGGAAGTGCAGAGTGCAGTACCAGTGCAACCGACTCCATGTACTGGTAAGTGCCGAGCCTAACCTCGATGAAGGAATGACGAGGCTACGACGGGTCACTAACAATATAACATGCGTACAATATAAATAATAAAAGCAGAAAAAGGAAGACAAAATAGAATAAAGCAGTAACTGGTAAGAAATAACTATATTTCTCCGAAGAAATCCGACAGCGTTCAGATACTACCAATCCTTAAGTGCAATTAAGAATACCGTACAACTAACACAGTCCGGGAAAACATAAACATATAGGTTGTTGCGGCGCGCAACCCGATCGTACCATACAATATCTCATTCTTCCCTTATTTCCTCAAAATAGCATAAACAACAGAATACAGATAAAAGTGTTGCGGCGTGCAACCCGATTCCACCATATTACAATAATCACAATCACTGTTCACCCTTATTTCACCAAACAATCCACCCTTATTACATCTGTTGCGGCGTGCAACCCTATCCCACCGTATACTATCAATTCACCCTTATTCATCCTCAATATATCACCCTTGTTCCACCTGTTGCGGCGTGCAACCCGATCCCACCAAATCAATATCAATTACTCAGTAAGTACAAAAATTTCACAATTTAAATCACAAAACCCTTCACAATGCTTAAACTTCAAACGAAAACAAATAGGAAGCTTGTACACTATGAAAATTCACACATGTAATACTACTCAGCGAGACCAATCCAGAATATATCGTAAAAGTATCGATAAATCAGCTTAAGCTTACGATCTTTTGGTATTTAACTTCAAATTGAAATTATTTTTACAATTTTAACTCAAAATTGACAAACACCCATTTAATAGTTAATATAGTTTCAGAGTCACATTTGCTTAATAAACCCAAAAACATCAACCCATGGGTTAACAAAAAGAAAAAAGTTATTCTTGAAATTTTCGATATTGTCCCATTTTGTATCAATGGCTCACTAGATGATTTCTCTTGTAATTGGTGGACCTTTTGACTACGGTCTAAAGATCCTTTTTGAGCGAATTGAAAATCTTAAAACTTAGACTGCGATTTAAAATTTTTAAGTTGTTACCAACGATTACACACAATCTTACTGATTTATGACCAAATAGACCAAAGTTTAATGTTGTGCAAAAGGAGTAATTTTTCAAGGACTATATTTGCATACATTTTCAAATATGGATAAAATCAAAATAATGGCCTAAAGAAGAGATGTTTGCGTAAATCAATCCTATCTATCATGGTTTCCGAGGCTTGTTTACTCGTGAAGAATTAACCTAAATAGTTATCTATCCAATCCCTTAAAGTATAAATAGCGGGGCATATATAATTTATGTATAATACGTGTATAACCATGCTTAATCAGTATATAATCTATCCATACCGACTGAAAAACATAGACAATAAATTCGGATGGCTATTTATGTAAAGATGTCTTTACTCATTGGATCACTCGAAATTTGGGCCAAATATAAATTCCAACCCACTGGGCCTCGTGTCACATCAGTATATAACCTCACAAACTTGGGTTTCTGTTCCTCCTTAGGGTTTCAACGTTGAAGCAGCATCAGAGCTTATCGCCGAGAATCTCCAACCGGTGAAAATGGTACGATTCTACTCACAACTATGCAAATCAATACAAACGTAAGCTAGTAATTTTATTTACTGATTTAATTCCGATGTGTTTCTTATGTAGCCGTCACATAAGTCATTTATGATTAAGAAGAAGCTGGCGAAGAAGCAGAGGCAGAATAGGCCCATTCCTTACTGGATTCGTATGAGGACTGATAACACTATCAGGTATATTAATTTGCAGTTATTATTTTTTAATTTTTTTCGGCCGATTTATGTTTATTTCACTAATGATATTAATTTTTTTGTTCATTTCACTAATGAAAATTTGATTTTGTTTTTGTAGGTACAATGCTAAGCGCAGGCACTGGCGTAGAACCAAGCTAGGGTTTTAAGGTGGAAGATTGGTGCTTTATTTAGCATTTTAATGAAAAATACTTGTCGAATTATGTTTTTCCGTTCGTTAGGAGCTTATGCTGTGATGAAACATGATGTGTTTTAATTTCAATGAAGTTTATATATTGAATGACAGTTTATGAGTTTATTTCTGGTTAATTCTAGGTGTTTTAATGCTGGTTTAATAGTAGTATTTGTTGATTACTTTCATGCATTGAATAATCTGTATGTGATTTTCACTTGTGGGGCCGCATTGGTGAAAATTAGAATTTGTATGGTCCAATTTTCCTATATACTTAGCTCTATAGTAGAATTAACCTGTTTAAGCCCTTTGCCATGTGAACTAAGCTTTGTATTGGGCTGGTCCATATGAGTTTTGAAGGTTGCGGCTAGTCCTAAGGGTTGGCTCCAGACCAATTTCTTGGTCATTAGAAAAAACACTAGAATTCACCTAGGATACTAATAGATGTTTGTGTATAAAAGGAAAGCAGGGCTGACAAGAAATGAAATAAGAAACAAAACTTTTTGAGAAGAGGTAATGAGGAGCTCAATGGTGAAGAAATGCAAAGAGAAGCAAGAATATGATGTCGTACTGGGTTTTGCTTTTGTTGATGCGAGGGTACTAATGGCTCCTAGTTAGTTTTACTTTAAGTTCAGTAGTTTTCGAGTTACATTCATGGTATGAATTGAGAGGATTGAACTTCCCAGTTTAGTGATAGCTAACATTTTCTCTTTTCTTGAATTAGAGTATTATCTCCAGGATTACTAGTAACAAGTAAGGAGTAGCTTTTAGTCTCTTGGTCTGTTTTGTTGTTTTTAAGGTCTGAATTTTAAGTTGAAGGTAGTTTAATTTAGTGATGTTTTGCTGGAGAAAGTGGAAAAACTTTGCTCGGGTACTGTTGTGGACGAATTGATAAATGAAAAGATAATTTGGGAAAATGTAACATGCCAATGAGTTTGTAGACAGCGCTAGCTTTTAGTTGGACTAACTTGCCTTTGGGTAGTTTTGCATTAGCTGTAGGGAGGAATCAAGTGTTTCTGCCATTCAATCAAACCTAAGTAGCAGCTTGGGGGCCTTTCGAGAATGAAAAATACTATATAGTTAAGGGACCATAGTGGATGTTTACATGTACGATTTATTTATTTTTCCAGTTCTGCTAGTCCGTTTTACCTTCTGATTGCTTGGAAGTGAATTGACCAAAAGTTTGACATGTCTGAGTCCTAAAATTTTTGGCCAAAAGCTTAACTAGTTAAGACACTCAATCTGGGATTACTTGGCACACCGATTACCTGCTCTTTAGTGGCTGGTGGGATGTGCTTGCTAAGTAATAGTGTTTACATCAATTATTAGGTCATAAATAATACTAGTTTCTTTTTCGATGAAGCACAGTAGTACGAGTTTCTTTATAATTTTCAGTTCTCTTTTTCCTTTTGAAAGTCTAGTCAATGCTTAGCTAGGGTGGGTTTGTGGATCAACGGCTGCTGGGTGATTGATGGTGTTGGGTCTTTTAAACCAGCTTGAGCTCTCATCATTCATTGGCGCGAGAGGGGTTTCAGGTTTACACTATTAACTCTATTGGGTACAGTAAGCATGCATTATGTGTGTACATCATGGGAAGATTGATATGTTTCATATAGTAGAAATGACATGGCAATGCAGGGGACGAATCACAAACTGTGTAATCTTTAGGGGTTGTTTGGTATAAGCGATATGGATAATAATCCCGGTATAGAATTTGGGATTGTATTTATCCTACGTTTGGTTGTAGGTATTAGCTAATCGTGGGATATGTTTAACGCTAAAATGGTGGGATTAGCTATCCCATAGAAGGGTGTTGACAGCTAATTCCATGGAATATTCCATCCCATGGGATATCTTTGTTTATCCCACCAATGTACCAAACGACCCCTAGAGTATACCAGCCCGGCCTATCTACTTACTTTAGATTGCATAGACAATTGACTTGGTCACAGCTTCCATACCATTGTGTTGCCCTATCAAATAGTTTTTCTCTTTTCCCCTAATTTTTGGGCGGGACTGGATCTCTTTAACACAGGGTATAGAAGCGGAGAGGGTTTTGCTGGGATTTTGAAATGCACGGGGTAGGCTCGATCACCAGGTGGAAGTTCAATCCCCTGTTTTAACACAGAGAAGGCTGAAACTGTGCGATACTTATAATGTATTCTGGACTATGGCTGGACTATGGTTGCAAACAGCAATTGGTTCTACTGTGTCTAGAGTTAAATTTTGTTTAATGCTCAAGTAACTTCTCATCATTCTGTATATCTGATTGGTGTATTATTCTTGCTTCCTTTCGATTTATTCAAACATGATGCTGGTCGCAACACTCGTCTTTTTCTCCAAAAATTTCATAAAAAAACTTTCTTTAAAAAATGGAAATTTCATAGACAAATGTTAGAGCTATGATTTTGTTTGTTAATGCCATAAAACAATACGTTGGGTTGAAACTATAACATCCTTGCCAGCGATTGTGCACTACTTCTGAGTAAATAGTCAAGCCTGTATGTCAAGGTGCTATCGTAATTCAGAAAGAGCAACTTTAAGTTTTGATTTGGCCATTTTCACTCCCAACCTAATGTCAAAACTAGTCTGCCATAAAGCAACTGTTTTTGGTTAAATCTTCACTGCTGTTTATATGAAACAATTTGGTTTTTGTTGATCTCTACATTCTCAACGAGAAAGGTGAAAACAAAGTATAAATAGTAATTATCTAGTATACTTTGGTTCCAAAATTTTTTTGGCCATTATCGTACAAAAGAATGGTAAGTTGTAAGTGTATTTTCTAGCCGCTTGCTAAAATTGGCTAAGTATTAAAAGACTGAATCTGGAAAAGTTGTAGAATTGTTATTTATTTCTATTACTTTAATTAGAGATGAAGAAAATAGAAAACTCTTGTTTTTAATAATCAATGCAACTAGCAATACAGTAGATTTGGACAAAAGTCTCTGAGCTTACAAAGGTGTTAATTCTTTGTCGATACAACTTGATCTCCTAAAGAGTTTTGACTTCAATTGGGAGAAAAGTTCAAACAACCAAGTAAAGAGTAACGATAACTGTTGAAATGTTCACTACTAACTAACTAAAATATATTAAGTATTTTTCCATGCTCGAACAAAGGGTAAATTTTAAGATAATACTGTATATAATACTCATTAATACTTCACAAGAAAATAGAGGATTAAAAAACCACAGACATTTCTAGAGTCAAATTCCTTGCAATATGAAGCCAAATTTAAGGGTCCAGAAATATGAAGCACTACTATATTATCATATAATGTATACTCCATAAATTATATTTATAATTATTAATAAAAAATTTTAAATTGTAATAATTTTTAAATTTTGGTAGACGTAGGATTGAATGAGTTAATAGGATAAACTTTTCTCTCACTAAATTAAACAATATATTTACCTTATCATCGATTCTATTTTTCTTCTTTTATGTGTAGTCTTTTTTTCACGTTTCTCACGATTTTACTTTCTAATTTCAACTCAAATTCTCCAAGTTAACTATTCTTTTTTGTTACATTTGGTTGATCCATATACCAGAAAGCAAGTTCTTTTGTGTCTTATCTTTTTTAATTAAGAAATCCCGAGACAAATATCATAAGGTTCAGAACACGATGGATAATGGGCTCACACCTTCACTATTTTCACTTAAGGGGGAAATTCAATACCATATGACGTGCGCCTAACCCATACATCATGAGTTTCGCTATCACTACTATATCAAAGTCATGTAGTTTTTTCTCAATATTATATGAATTTTATAAAAGAACTTTCAGGTTCTTTTTATTATATTTTGGTTTTAGGCCACCAATTTTGTTGAGTCCTCCCTCGTTGATGATCAACAATTATTTACAAACTACTGTCCCACTATGAACGTCCGTTCAACCAGTTTCATTCATATTTGGTAATTTAATGACACACTTATTGCCTTTTAATGTTCTTGTCATTGTTATCTAATCTTAATTGAACTATAAATTTCATTGAGAATGTCAAGGGTGGAGAAGTGCAGTAAGAGACTAGTAAAGCCTTGATTTAGGTCGCCAAATCTTTTAACAATGTTGGATTTTATAATTTTATCTCAAATTAAACAATATTAATGTTTGTAGAAAAATAAATAAATAAATAAATTGTAAAAGAGAAAGAAATATACTCTTTAACAGTAAAAATATTTATAAAACTTTGAATTAAACTAGTTAAATTTTCATATTAGTAAATACATTTTGTACAACAATATCAAAGGTAACATTGCAAATCTAACATCTCATTTATTTAAATTACCTTTTTTTAATATAAATAATAATATTACAATTAAGATTTTATGTCATTTAAGAATATATAATATAAACAACAAGTATGAAAAAAATGGCAAGGCTAATTCTTTTGCATATATGTGTATATGTACTAATAAAAAAAGTATATAGCCTCTTATTAAAATTTGACTTTAGACACTAACTTTATGGAGAAATTCAAAAATAGCTAGATTTACAAGTGGTCATTCAAAAATAGCCATAATTTCAAAAGTGATCAAATTTAGCCATTTTTCATGTAAAGATAAATCTGAACAAAAACACAGTTCAAAATCCGGAAAATACTCCAGCATAATATACTGGAGCTCCAGTATATTATACTGGAGTTCCAACAAAGTATACCGGTCCGGCATAATATGCTGGAAGTTCGTACACTGGTGCTTGAATCTCTAGTATATTATGCTAGAACTTTTCGCGTGTTGGAGTTCTAGCATAATATGTTGGAAGTTCATACACAGGTGCACCGAATTCCAGTATATTATACTAGATCGGTCTCTGTTGCACCAAAATAGTGACAATTTTTCAATGACTTGACAAACGCTGACTATTTTTAAATACCACTCCGAAAGCTGGCTAGCCCGTGCTATTTATGGACCCGCCTTCTATTACAAAAGAAAAAAGATAGGTTAAATTTATGGTTGTAAAAATAGTAAAAATATTAGAAAGATCTAAGTTTTATGATGTCCAACCTTTCTAGGACAAGCAAAACAAGAAATTCGGACAAAAAGCCAATTCTCGAAAGAAACGAATGGAGAGAATTGTTGCAACAATTCTCATGGTTTCTCCTAGTTTATAGGATTACCAAAGGTGTTTAGATATAAACGGGTGATTAAGGGGTCAATTAGCGAGCTAACCCCTCTTTCAAATATATGGGTTGAATAATCAAAAAGAGAAAAGAGGAATTGTTTTGAATTAATAGTGTCCTAAAAGAGAGTGAGCCTAAATGAGGGAGAAGATAGAGTGATTACTATTAAAATTGATTTCTCTTCATTCTTTCCTTCTTCCTTATTGAAATCTCACTTTTATTAATTAATTGTTTTTCTTAATCCCTCTTTTTCTAGTGTATAAATCATCATGGCATCCGATTTATCCTTATTAGAAGATATTAGAAATGAGCAAGTTGATCTTGTAAGTAAATTCTAATGTTTTCTCTCGAATTATGTATATTATTTTAAAATGTGTATTTATAATTTCTTTTTAATAAGATCACACTGATTTTGAATCTATTATCTGAATCTTGGATTCTTGGCGTAACTTGTAAAGTTGTTGCAATGTGACCAGGAGATCACGGGTTTGAGCCGTGGAAACAGCCTCTTGCAGAAATGCAAGGTAAGGCCACGTACGATAGACCCTTTTGGTCCGGCCCTTCCCTGGACCCCGCACATAGCGAGAGCTTAGTGCATCGGGCTGCCTTTTTATCTGAATCTTGGATTCACCATTTCACGTCTACATATTATAGGAAAATAGGGTGAAAACAACTTTTTTTTTTTTTTTTTTGTATAAATATAAAGTTTACATAACATTAACATAAGGGAAGCTTTACGTGCAATATGAAAGATGGTTCAAATTTTAATTGAATCCTCAGTGTGACATTCTTATAATTTTCTGAATCATTTCGTTACAATTGTTGAAAATAATGTTGTATGCATGATGGAATTACAAAATAATAGATGTATTTTATTTTTATTTTTTTATTTGAAAGGTTAAAGATGATATTGCATGCCCATGCAGGAAAATATTCCGGTGGAAGAAGTTTTCCAGCGTCTGAAATGTAGCAGAGAGGGTTTGACAAATGAAGAAGGCGAAAAAAGACTTCAAATATTTGGCCATAACAAACTTGAAGAGAAAAAGGTACATGATGATTTTTATTTTTACTGTTTTCTAAAATTCATTTAATAAATTTTTAATTGAAAAAAAAGTTAAATAAGCTCTAAATTATTTTTGTTATTTATTACAGGAAAATAAGGTCCTTAAATTCCTGGGATTCATGTGGAATCCTCTCTCATGGGTCATGGAAGCTGCTGCTGTCATGTCCATTGCCTTGGCAAATGGAGGGGTAATAAAAGATTAAAAATATAACACTCCCCCCCCCCACCCCCACCCCATTTTTTTTCCGATTGTGCTTGGTACGATGAAAGTCATTAAAGAAAAAAAACTTTTCTGAAAATATATTTCGGTGTTTGGTTGGAGAGTGTAAAAATATTTTGTGAAAAAAATATATTTATTAAAGATTCAGAATAATTTCAGCAAACCATATAGTATTTGATGATATTCTTGAATATTAAAGATTGATAATAATGTCTAACTGTTGGTTAGAGTCGTGATATGAAGTTAAACTTCTGAGATAATTGTGAAGGAAAATAACTTTCATCTAAAAGTGAGAAATTTTTCTTTTTTTTCCCGAAAAATATTTTTCGTCATATCAAATAAAACAAAATTATTAAAGGTGAAATTTTGAAACAATGCATAGGGGTTCCTGCAACGACCTTGAGTAAATTTTCTATAATAACTGAGTTCACATTCAAATATGTATAAATATTTAGTGAATTTTTCGAACACATTTATACTATTTCAGCAAAAGCTACTGGGTTCACTAAAAGTGAAGGATTATTTTCTTTTTTTTCCCGAAAAATATTTTTCGTCATATCAAAACAAAACAAAATTATTAAAGGTGAAATTTTGAAACAATGCACAGGGAAAACCACCGGATTGGCCAGACTTTGTAGGTATTGTGGTCTTGCTTATTATCAACTCTACTATTAGTTTCATTGAAGAAAACAATGCTGGAAATGCTGCAGCTGCCCTTATGGCTAATCTTGCTCCCAAAACTAAGGTACCTTAACTCTTCATGCTTTGTCGTAATGAGTTTAACGTCGGTACACTTATGGTGTAAAAAAATTATTACACTATCAAATCACCTACTAGATAAATATCGGTAACTAACTGTTTATAAAAAGTGACTTTTGTAACCTGAAAAATAAGACAACCTAAGTTGCTCGGACACGGGTGCAGGTATCCGACACGGGTGCGGATCTAGTGGTCAGATAATTCTAAGATTCGGGGATACGGATCCTAGTACGGATACAGGTGCTAGGATCCGGCTCAAAATAATTTTAAAAAATAAAAATATCTCTAAATTATGAAATTTTTTGTGGAATACTTACATATAGCTTGTAAAGGGATTTATCAAAATAATTTATTCTCACGTTGCAAAAAAAAAAAAAAAATATATAGGATTGATTTCCTAGATAAGGTATGTTATTTTCTTCAAATTTACCCTAATTTTGATTCCGATTTCGGTAATTAAATTATATCTCGTCTCGAATTCTTTCGTCTGTCATGGTCAAAGTATCCAAAGTTGTTTGACCAAATCCGGTACGGATCTCTTACCCACACCCATACTAGTCGTGTTGACACGGGTGCGGCACCTAAACTGCCATGTCGGAGCATCTTAGAAGACAACTTACTTGCAACCGGAGGCGAAGCTATGTGTGGCCAAGGGTGGTCAACTGAATACCCTTCGGCCAAAAACTATACTGTATATAGGATAAAATATTTACTTGTTATTGATAAAAAAAAAAGACTTTGAACACCCTTGCGTAGCCCACTGGCGAAGGGTGTACAATGGCTTCGCCACTGTGTATATAAGATAAGACAAGGTGGGTTGCTCTGATGGTAAGTACTCTCCACTTCCAACCAAGAGGTTGTGAGTTCGAGTCACCACAAGAGCAAGGTGGAGAGTTCTTGGAGGGTTTATGCCGAGGGTCTATTGGAAACAACTTCTCTACCCTAGGGTAGGGGTAAGGTCTGCATACACACTACCCTCCCCAGACCCCACTTGTGGGATTATACTGAATTATTGTTGTTGTTGTTGTTGTATATAAGATAAATACTTTGGTAATTATTTCTCAATGTGCAATGGATGATAATCTTGAGAATGTGGTTTTCAGATTTTGAGAGATGGAAAATGGTCTGAGGAGGAAGCTTCAATCTTGGTTCCAGGTGATCTGATTAGTGTTAAGTTGGGAGATATTATCCCAGCCGATGCTCGTCTTCTCGAGGGTGATCCCCTTAAGATTGATCAGGCTGCACTTACTGGTGAGTCCTTACCAGTCACAAAACAACCTGGTGAACAAGTTTTCTCTGGTTCCACTGTCAAGCAAGGCGAAATCGAGGCAGTTGTTATTGCTACTGGTGTTCATACCTTCTTTGGAAAGGCTGCACATCTTGTTGATAGTACAAACCAAGTTGGTCATTTCCAGAAGGTGAAAACAACTAGTGATTTAATTTAGGATCTAAATGTTGAATACACTATTTGGATTCAGGATCTAAAAGTTTGTTGTGTTATATCAATGTGATCAGGTGTTGACTTCTATTGGGAACTTCTGTATCTGTTCTATTGTTGTGGGAATAGTGATTGAGATATTGGTGATGTGGCCGATTCAAAAGCGTAAATATAGAGATGGAATTGACAATTTGTTGGTGTTGCTTATTGGTGGTATTCCAATTGCCATGCCAACAGTCTTGTCTGTTACCATGGCTATTGGATCCCATAGGCTTTCTCAACAAGGTGCTATCACTAAGCGGATGACTGCTATCGAGGAACTGGCTGGTATGGATGTTCTCTGCAGTGACAAGACCGGTACCCTCACGTTAAACAAGCTTACTGTCGACAAAAACTTGATTGAGGTTGGTATACATTATCGAGGAGAGTGTTAGCGTGATCATATATGGTGAAAGATGAGGTTCATAACAACGTTTCTTTTGTGGTTGCAGGTATTCCCTAAGAATGCAGACAAGGATACGGTTATGTTACTTGCTGCTAGAGCTTCCAGGGTTGAGAATCAGGATGCTATTGATGCTTGTATTGTTAATATGTTGAATAATCCCAAAGAGGTAACATGAAATAATAGTAATGCTCTTCTTTAGCTGAGGGTCATTCGGAAACAGTCTCCCTACCCTTCCAGGGCAGGGGTAAGGCTGCGTACATCCTACCCTCCCCAGACCCCACTTGGTGGGATTATACTGGGTAGTAGTAGTAGTTGTTGTTGTTGTTTGCTCATTAGAATATTAGATGGTTTTTTCTCTGTGTAGCTATGTTAATCGGACTCTCCAAAAATGACTCCAGGTGCATGTCGGATCCTCCAAAAGTAATGTATTTTTGGAGAATCTGACATGAGTGCGGCAATAATTTGAAAAGTCTGCACAACATAGCTGTGTAGTAATGGAAAACGAGCTTAAATACTTGTTCTGATATTTGCAGGCAAGAGAAGGCATCCAAGAGGTTCATTTCTTTCCTTTCAATCCAGTCGATAAGCGAACTGCAATCACCTATATTGATGACAGTGGAAACTGGCACAGGGCTAGCAAAGGTGCTCCTGAGCAAGTAAGATAGTTATTTTTATCCTTCATTTCAATATATATATTCAAACTTTATCTTCTAATGTATCACAAATTTTTTCCAGATTATTGAACTTTGTGATCTCAAGGGAGATGTTTTAAAGAAAGCTCATGAAATCATCGACAACTTTGCCAACCGCGGTCTTCGTTCTTTAGGTGTTGCAAGACAGGTAAGGCAACATAATATTAGATAACTTTGTTTAAGTTAGTGGACAAGGTGGGTTGCTCTGACGGTAAGCACCCTCCACTTCCAACCAAGAGGTTGTGAGTTCGAGTCACCCCAAGAGCAAGGTGGGGAGTTCTTGGAGGGAAGGATGCCGAGGGTCTATTGGAAACAGCCTCTCTACCCTAGGGTAAGGGTAAGGTCTGCGTACACACTAGACTCCCCAGACCCCACTTGTGGGATTATACTGGGTTGTTGTTGTTGTTGTTTGTTTAAGTTAGTGCAATGTATCATACAATTGCATGATAATTTATGCAGACTGTGCCAGAAAAAGACAAGGATAGTGCTGGTTCACCTTGGGAATTCGTCGGTCTTTTACCTCTCTTTGATCCACCAAGACATGACAGTGCAGAGACAATTCGCAAAGCTCTCGAGCTTGGTGTTAATGTTAAGATGATCACCGGTGACCAGCTCGCTATTGGTAAGGAAACTGGCCGTAGGCTTGGTATGGGAACCAACATGTATCCGTCTTCAGCTCTTCTCGGGGATCATAAGGATGCGTCGATTGCTTCAATTCCTGTTGAGGAGCTTATTGAGCAGGCTGATGGCTTTGCAGGAGTCTTCCCAGGTAAATGTTACTACTACTATTCAATTACAATCAAGAAAATATTAGTCGTACTCGAACTAATACAAGGATTTTGAACTTTTAAGAACACAAATATGAGATTGTGAAGAAGCTGCAAGAAAGAAAGCACATCTGTGGTATGACTGGAGATGGTGTCAATGATGCACCAGCATTGAAGAAAGCAGACATTGGTATTGCAGTTGACGATGCAACAGACGCAGCCAGGAGCGCATCTGATATCGTTTTGACTGAACCAGGTCTTGGTGTTATTGTGAGTGCTGTGTTGACAAGTAGAGCCATCTTCCAGAGGATGAAGAACTACACTATCTATGCAGTTTCAATCACAATCCGTATCGTCATGGGATTCATGCTCATTGCCCTCATTTGGAAATTCGACTTCCCTCCGTTCATGGTCCTCATCATTGCCATCCTTAACGACGGAACCATCATGACCATCTCTAAGGACAGGGTGAAGCCATCTCCTCTGCCCGACTCGTGGAAGCTCAACGAAATCTTTGCCACTGGAGTCGTCCTCGGAAGCTATCAAGCTATTATGACTGTGGTGTTCTTCTATCTTGCAGCTGACACTGACTTCTTTACAGTAAGTTCTTTCCCTTTCAATTTTCCTCTCTAAAACGGCAGCCTGGTGCATAAGGAGTCCCACAGGGCCCACGGAAGGGTCGCACCCAAGAGGTCTGATGTGGACAGCCTACCCTACTGCAAGTGATAAGATATGAACATCAGGCCTAACTCAACCCCAAAAGCTAGCTTATGAGGTGAGGATTGCCCAAGCCATATAAGGAGACCAAGTCCCTCATCCCTTAGCCGATGTGGGAGACTCAACAACAAGCATTAGTGACTGCTTTCACGACTCGAACCCTTGATCTATAGGTCACACAGAGACAATTTTATCGTTGTTCCAAGGCCCCCCTTAAATTTTCCTCTGTCTGAACACAAATAAAACATACTATTTGGAACTCGATAAACAAAGTTATCGCTCATCTGCAGGAGAAATTCAACGTTAAATCAATCAGGGGTAATCCCGACGAGCTTACAGCTGCTGTATACCTTCAAGTGAGCATCATCAGTCAAGCTCTCATCTTTGTGACAAGATCAAGAAGCTGGTCGTTTTTGGAACGCCCGGGTTTCTTGCTTGTCACTGCTTTCCTCTTAGCTCAATTTGTAAGTCTTGAAAAAAACTAACCTGAATGAACATTTTCATTTTCACAACTCTGTATATATTCTTACTAAACAAGATCTTGTTTTTTTTAAACTCAGTTGGCTACATTAATCACTGTCTACGCCAACTGGACGTTTGCTAGGATCCATGGAATTGGTTGGGGATGGGCAGCAATCATCTGGATTTACACAATTATCACCTATATCCCTCTTGATATTCTCAAATTCATCAGCCGTTACGCGTTGAGTGGCGAAGCCTGGAATTCAATGATCCAAAATAAGGTAAACAAACATATATTATTGCCATCACACTTTGTAGAACCTTAGTACCCAAGTGTAGGGCTGTTCAGTTGGATCGGATATCCAAAATACGAACCGATCCGTTCAATTTCGGATTGGATAGGATTTCGGATTGTGTTTATTGAAATTTCGGATTCGGATTAGTATAATTTTAATACGATCATCTGATCCGATCCGAAATTATTTGGGCATGTATAAATACTAAACTTTAATTTCGGATAATTAGTACTTCCTTTACATTTTCCTCCAAGTTATTACCTTTACAATTAATTGATTTAGCTATACTGGCACCATAGTACTCTCATAATTGCAGAAACATGGAATTTTCTTACTGTATAGAAAATATACATGAGTTTGCAACTTTGAGGCATAATAATCCGATCCGAAATCCGAAAATCCGATCCGATTCAAACTTTACAATCCGATCCGATCGGATATTAATTGGGATCGAAGTCGGATTGCATTTTCTAGAATCCGAAATTTGAAATCCGATCCGATCTGATCCATGCACAGCCCTACCCCGGTGCACTAAGCTCCTGCTGTGCGCGAGATCGGGGGCAGGACTGGACCACAAGGGTCTGTTGTACACAGTTTTACCTTGCATTTCTCAAACCCTTGATCTCCTGGTCACATGACTCCCCTTCGAGGCTGTTTTCAGAGCTAGAACCTTAGTACTTTTTTTCAAATTCCATTCTTGAATTAATAATACTCTACTTATTTTTGTTTCTTGAAACTATTAGACTGCTTTCACAACCAAGAAGGATTATGGAAAAGGTGAGAGGGAAGCACAATGGGCAGTGGCGCAACGTACACTACATGGTCTCCAGACAGCTGAAAGCCATGGCTTATTCCATGACAAGAACTACAGAGAATTGAATGAGATTGCTGAACAAGCTAAACGTCGCGCTGAAGTTGCAAAATATACACATGAGCCATGAATAATAACTTGATTTTTTCTCAATAGGCATGTCGTTAAGATAGGGGAATATTAGACTCTCAAAGGGACATGTTAAAGGGCAATTTTTGCAGCAATTTATCAAGAATTAATGTATCCATGGTATATTATCAATGTTCTAGCTGCGCTTATCAAAACTATTATAACTAGTAGTTATATATACATAAAGAAAATCTACTATAGCATTATCATTTTTGTATTTTTTCTGGTAAATATTTATTTATTAATATAATGTTTTTAGTAAAGTGCCTTGTTGGTACTACTTCATAATATGTTGTTACTCTTGAATAGAGATAGTAAGAAATCATAAAAAATAACTATAGTACGAAATTTGATAGCGAGAGTCAAATGAGCTGCTCTTTTGACCCTAATTTTTATATGCCTTTTAAATATTGAATTGTTAATTAGTGTGACTTATAATATTTTTTATATAATTTTTAAATATGTAAATTTTATTTCAAAAAACTGAAATAAAAGATTTTATATCCGAATTCATGGTCAATATTAAGATATTTGACTTCTGAAATCTTAATTGTATCTATTCTTTTTGGGACAAAGGAAATATTATTTTATGCTTCATTTGGTTGTATTTTAATTTGCAGCATAAGTAAGGGCTGTATAAATTTGGGAAGATTTACCAATAAGGTTGTGGTGGAGTGGTAAGTATATTGTTTCATCCTTAAGCAGCGATCTTAGGTTCGAGCCTTGGGTATGGAGTCATCTTTGTTAGGGAGAGTTTTATCCCCCTCATATTAGATTTTTCGACACGAATTCGAATATAGTGGGGTCGCGATACAGACACCATGCACCGGGTGGGAAATCAAATGTTTTTTTTGGAAGGATGTGTCTCTCTCCCCGTGTTCTTTTAAGTACGTACGTGTATAGATGAATGCAATGCCACAAATCAAACTGAACCATAGTCGGAGTTTTTTCTCGGTTTGACTCAGATACCCCTAACTACCATCTTTAGTAAATCACTTGTAACGTAATTAATCACATATAAATTGGTTTTATTATAATTGGTATAAAGGGTAACCAGATAAGAATGTTAATTAACCTAAGTTGAACGAACACTAGTGATAAGTATAAAATATCTAAATACTGTTGGCCGGGGCGAAGTTATGTTGGCCCTAGGGTGGTCAACTGACCACCCTTCGCCGTAAAATTATACTATGTATAAGGTAAAATATTACTTGTTATTATTAAAAATAGATTTCGAACACCTTTGCATAATTCACTGGCAAAGAGTGTTTAAAATTTGAACACTCTTATTGAATTTTCTGGCTTCGCCACTGTTGTTGGCGTATATAATGTATATCCTAGTAGTAATAGTTAGGCACTATCATCAATATTATTTTTACATGCATGCAAAGGAAGAGAGAAGAAATCAAAGGAAGGCACTATCTCAATTTTATATGTGGACCATCCTGTAATTCCAAGTATATTTGGAGAAAAGCTCGACTACATTTGACCCAATTTTTAGCATATTTATGAATGTAACTTGTGATGACCTTTGCCAACATTTGTTCCACAGCTCGCTTGACTTCAAAACGTAACACACAACTATTATAAGACTAAAATAATTCATAACATAACCTCCTTATCATGTTAAGAACCCTAGTCTCACCTCATAAGTATATGTTATAACATTCCAAACTTGTCGACTTTCGACGAAACTTATTTTCTTTGAATCGTTTAGCTTCTAAGACTTCCAAGCCTCTTGGTTCTTGTTATTCGTGATCTTAAATATTTGTAACCCCCAAGGTATCATAATTAACTTACTTTATGTAATTTCAAAGATGATCTCATTAGCGTAGATCAATTGACCTACGATGTACTCTCACGTCCGAAAACATGGGGTGTAACAGGGGTAACCAGATAAAAGAATATTGATTAAGCAAGTGTAACAGGGGCACAATTTTACATGCATGCAAAGGACGAGAGAAGAATTGAAATACACGTACACTCGACGAATTGTTTACATCAAAACCTAAAGATGGTTTCAACTTATAACAGAGAAGATTAGATACATTCACTTGAGTATGAACAAATAGACAATATGATAAACATAATATGACTTCTCATTATCAGATATATAACTTTTCTCTCAAATACAGAAAAAGGAAAGGTAAGTTCTACTTAGATTGGGGTAAAATAACGTCCCATGCTAAAAATAAAAATAAAATTAAAAGCCTATCGTGTGAAAATTTCAACCGATATCACTAGACTGTAAGTTTTTTCAGTCGTTCTGAGGGTTTATCGGAAACAGATCTTTCTGCCGTTCCAGGAACAGGGGTAAGGCTGCGTACATCTTACCCTCCCCAGACCCCACTCGTGGGAAACTACTGAATTTGTTGTTGTTGTATCACGTCGCGAACACGAGTTCGACACTAGGGACATGTCTTTTTTTCTTTTAACCAAGGTTCAATACAGGATTTATGAAACTTATGGCCACAAATAGGAAGGATCAGATAAATCTCCCAATATTTAGTTTCGTCTATACAAATAGAGCAGTCATTGTTTTTTCCTTTAATTGCTGGAGATGTTATTCCTTCTTCTAATACATCTATCACCACTTCAATAATATCTGATTTTGTCACCTTACTTGAATTTGGCTGTGTTCTTAATCTTCTTGTCATTGCTGCTGATAATTCTTCTGCATAATTCGAACGTTGTCGTCCATAAAAAAGAAAGTATTTTATAATATTGTATAAAAGTATCAAATCAAACAAAATGAAGAACACTGTAATCAGGAAGAAATAAGGCATATTTTTTCTATGTAGGTCAAATTGTTAATGAGTTTATAGAAGGAAGAAGGGGGGTTTATATATATATATTTATAACATAAGAAGTTGTTATTTAGAAACCTTATAGGAATCGGACTAACTCTATGCATGTAAGGGTTTAAATTTGGAAACCTTTTAGGAGTAGGAGTAAACCATTATGGAAATGATGCGTGTTCTAAACTATAATAAACTGTGATTATCAAGAGATTACACTATTATTTTCTTTATTTTATTATATTTGACTGAGTTTAAGTTTTATGCACTAACAGTGTAAAGAAGAAGAAAGAGACGGATCAAGAAAGCCGGTCCTCGACCGTATATGTAAGCTCACTTTTCTTCAAGTATTTTAATTTACTTTTATTATACAAATTTTGAAATACTAATTCAATTTAAATTTTCATATAGGGTCGCTACCAAAGCAACGTGGAGGAATTCATTCGTAGTCATCCAGCTGATGAATCGGGCCAGCCAACCCAACCTTCGGACGAGGATGCTGAAAGAATATGGTTGGAGTGTGTTGGCGGTCCAAAATGGGGGAATGTATACGGGCTTCCTACTAAAAAGTTCCATCGCTACAAGTGTGGAATGCAAGGAATAGAGACTTCTCGAGAGGCGAGAAACTTAATGGGGAGAGCCTCTCCGTTATGCGGGAGACTGTGACAAAGCTCACATCCGAGCTAGAAGCGGCCGAGGAAAGAGAAAGGGTTAGAGATGCTCAATTCCTTGGCATGCAAGCTCAGATCAGAACTCTCCTATCAACTGGAGCTTTTCCGTTGCCCCCGTCTCGTGAGTCATCGCCAGAGGCTCGACCTGCACGTAATCGTTCCTCCTGTCCTCCCCGTCCTCCACAAGACCCTTCTCTATATCGTCTTGTAAATGAAAGTTCATCAGACGGTGATGATGATGTTGTAGAAAACACTCCTTGACTTTTATATACTTTGAACTAGAGAAACGGAACCAGTTTTGAACTAGTTGTAATAAGTTTTAACTTGATTTTGGATTTTTATGTTCAATTGAACTTTAATTTGTTAGTTTTAATGTATTTATTGATTGTTGTTGTTGTTTTATGTTATTATTAGGTATATTGGTATGCTAGCAGGTGGTGTAGCTGCTAAAACAGGCATTTTATGCCAAAATTAAATCCAGAAAACCGATCAAAGTTGGTCGGTTTCTAATAAAAAAACTTTTACTGCAAATTATCACTAAAAAAAATAAAAAATTTACAATTACCGACCAAAAGTTGGTCGGTTAATGAACAAGGAATTCCCATAATTCAACATTACCGACCAACTTTGGTCGGTATTGTTAAATTTTAATTTTTTTAAAAAAATATATTTTTTCATTTATCGACCAACTTTGGTTGGTTAAATTATTAAAATATGTTTCCGACCAAAGTTAGTCGGTAAATGATTTAAATTCTTCAGATGGTCGTTTTAACATACCGACCAACCTTGGTCGGTATATTAAAACGACCATCAAAATAACGACCAAGCGTATTTGGCCGCGTTTTGGTCGGTAATTGGCCATAACCGATCAAAGTTGGTCGGTTTTTCTGGTCGGTATTTACCGGATTTCTAGTAGTGCGGGCTCCTCGAATCTATCATTTCATCTACATTTTGAGCTAAGTGTCTTACATATCAATCGATTAATTCATTATTTTTTGGATCAAATTGACTCACCCGTCTAGAAACCACAAACAACTTTAGCTGTACCGATTTACGGGTAAACAAGTTACAATGGTGTTTAAAAGAAATATAGTAGTGAAAAGCCATTATATATACAGATATGACTTTCTGCCAAATCATAAGATATGAAATATACACTTTAGGATGATATGTGCCAGGAAACTCAAATCTTGACTTGATTTAGCTTGCATTTCAAAGGATTCAAAAACCAAGAGATGATTGATTTACCATCACTTTGAATGTTCAGATGTAAATTTTGCATCCTTTGTGATCGATGTTCTTGCATTCTCCATCAACACTTAAAGTATGCCACTCAAGAAGCCCCTAAAAGAACGTCAAAATACACCAATCAATTTATATGACCAACTTAAAGTCCAAATTAAAGAGTTTCCCAATGCACAAAGCGTCCCACTATCAGGCAGGATCCGCGGAAAGGCAGCACCCCAAAGGGTGTGATGCAGACAACCTACCCTAATGCAAGCATTAGTGGCTACTTCCGCGGTTTGAACCCATAACCTAACCTATAAGTCACAATGCACAAAATTAATGGCCGCCCAATGCACAAAGCATCCGCAATCAGGCAGGATCCGGGGAAAGGCAGCACCCCAAACAGAGGCGGAGCCAGGATTTCAAGCTTATGGGTTCAGAATTCTAATCGTTAAAAGTTACTGGGTTCTAAATTAATCATTTATACATATTCAATGGATTTTATAAGACAAACACAAGGTTCGAATCAAAGTTACTGGGTTCGACCGAACCAGGTCCCGACACTCTACCTCCGCCACTGACCCAAAGGGTGTGATGTGGACAGCCTACCCTAATGCAAGTATTATTGGCTACTTCCACGGCTCAAACCCATAACCTATAAGTCACTCGGAGACATCTTTCATATAACGAGAGGATAACTTACCAAAATCCCATTGCTTTTTTCTCTTGATTTCTGCAAAGAGTAATCGTTGAGTATCGTGTTAATGCAGAGATATAGAGGTAAAGAACTGATTCAAAAAGTTTAGGAGTTTATAACGAGTTCAGTTCAGGTTCATGATTTGTTATGCATACCTTGATTTTCCTTCAAATGCATTGTTCATTTCATCAATGCTTGGCCTGTTTGCAAATGTAGCCAAGGGTACGTATTTTTCCTTCCCGGGCGATTCATCAACTCTCTTATATAACTCGTAAGGGTATGGATATGACGTCCTGACATGAGAAAATTAATAAGACGATGAATCTTGACCATGGATATTCAGTCATTCTTTTTCGTAGAGGCCATTAAAACAAGAATCTACCCTTAATACTACAAAACACCAGATTGTGGGTAGATGTACCAGAAAAACGATAATCAAAAGTCCGTATTAGAGAAGAAGAATGTTTGAACAACAATTTGCTATATACTTATATTGGCAATCTGCCCACCGGACAGTCAGTGAAAAAGATAAGATACATCCTTACTTTCAAGAGCTAAAAAAGAGCAGCCCGGTGCACTAAGCGCCCGCTATGCGCGAGGTCCGGGGAAGGGTCGGACCACAAGGATCTATTGTACGTAGTCTTACCCTGCATTTCTGCAAGAGGTTGTTTCCACGACTTTTAAGAGCTAAGACTTCAAAAAATTGCAGACTTATATATGCATTTTAGACTAAACCAAAACAAACATTTTGTGCCATTTTAGATTGCCCTTCTGCTTCTTGATCATGTAATGGCAAAGAAAAGAATCTAACCTGAGGGCACCCATAATAGGATATTGCGTTCCTGCATAGTAGAGCAGTCGGAAGTGGTAGCATATTTCAAACGATGCAGCATACTCCAATCTCTTATCTCTACCCATTGTCTTGTATATTAAGAGAAAAAATAATCAGAAATTATGACGACGTATAATATTCACCATTATGTCTCAATGGTTCCTACTTACTTGCATGATACCACTTGAACCTGGTAAATCCTGCACAATTAGTATGTGAGATATTAGCGTCATGCCATTTTTAATCATTTCTTCACTGATGAATTGAAACAAGATTACGAATTTTCAGTATGATTCTGATACTAATTCTGTGGAAGGAAAAGTGGAGTCTAAGCTATGAACGTTGGAAGAGCAAGTAAAACTTATTTAACGGGTAGACAGAGTCCCACATCGGCAAAATACAAGAGGGATGCTGGATATATAAATTAACAAGCCTTAAACCCCAGTGATGCGTTTTGAACACGTGAGGGCCGGGCTGTTACAGATGGTACTCTAATACTTAGACAATTTGAGTTGGTTGGGACACGAGAATAATTTACTGTTCAAGAAACTTTTGCTACTGCATTTGGGTAAATGGTAAGCTATGAGTTGTCTTTTAATTCAAAGGAAGTCACATTCATAAGAGAGAAACTAAGATCCTAACCTTTAGTTTGGGGTTGACAAGAATCACTGGTCGATTACCGGCAGCATCAGTCATAGCTCTCATATCCTGCATTATTCAGCGGCAGAAAAGGAATATAATAAACTGAATAAAGAGTAATATGAGGAAAATACAGCAGATGGTCAACAGTGAATCACATCTATAATGCAATTTCCCACAGCATTCTGGGGAGCCACTAGAATAAATAAGTCATCTTGTTTTTCAACCTCTTTGCCACCTGAAAAACACATAACATTTGATAGTAAATATGGAGTAAACCAAGCAATAATGATAGAACTAATTTCAAGTGTGGTTGTATCGTGTTCAATCGCAGAGTTAACCTCGGAAATCACTTTAGCATGTGTAGATTTACACAACAAACAAAAATCGTCATCACATTACAGAAGCAACAACAACAACAACAAAAAACCCATTATGATCCCAACAGGTGGGGTCTGGGGAGGGTAGTCTATACGCAGACCTTACCCTACCTAATGCAGGTAGAGAGGTTGTTTCCAATAGATCCTCGGTATCACATTACAGAAGCATTTATATAATTACGAAGTTTCTACAATCAGTAATACTAGGACAACATTCTGAAATATATTGTTACCACAGTGTTCCTTGTACTTTTAAATTTACGGGTTCAAATCTAATATTGGTTAAAAATTTACTTTGATTTTCACATATATTTATACTTAACGTTGAAAATACAGGGTTCGAAGGAATTCTAGAAACACGATATTGGATAGGAAGTGTAAGTCATCACATGCACTATTTATCTGTATAATACCTATAGAACCAATATTGACGAAGGTACCGAGAGCACCATAATCACCCCAATCCATGTACTCTAATATCTTTCGACTTCCTGCAAGTTGCAACGGCATCCCTGCTAACGCACCTTCCCCCATAGATCCTTGGACACAAACCTAATAATGAGATCTGAAGAAATGAATATGTATAATTTCCTTCTTTCAAAGATAATAGATTAACTCTACAAGAAAGGGAAAGAGTAAACATGAGAGACATACCTTGACACGCTTTCCATCGTCAGCAAATGAAAGAGCAAGTACTCGGATAAGTTCCATTAGCGTACCTATTCGATAAACATCCTGTGCATTTACGATACTGTCAAACAAATAAACTATTGGCATATGATAAAAGAATGTTTTCTCACCGTTGCAGGATTCAGCTCCGGGATACTGATTTCTATCTGTCAGTTCAAGATAATGGTATTAGTCTAACTTGGATTTAAGTTAACGTAGATGGAAAAAAGCCTGGATTCCTTGTAAAAGTTCTAAATTTGTTCTTGAAAGTTCAAACTAAACGGAAAATAATACGGTGTATCTACTTCCGCCACAAAAAGGTGGACTTCTCAATTAAAATGTGGCACTTATAAAAATGGTGATGTTTTAATTAAAATGATAACCGCTCAAGATTATATTGTAAAACAGCTCTATCAACCTATGTTGCTCGGACTTTCCGGAAATGTGGCCGGATACATGTCGGATCCTCCAAAAGTAGTGCATTTTTTAAGGATCCGACACGGGTGCGGCTACATTTTGGAGAGTCTGTGCAACATAGCTATCAACTCAAACTACTCTGATATCAACCTTATCCGAATTACTTTTGGATTGGACGAGCACATACCTTTAATCGAGTTTTACCATCATTGACAGCTCTTTGAGTAGCCTGAAGCACATCAGTGTAGAAATATTCCCTGATTTCTCTTGAATGAGGAATATTATTTAGTCTAGTTGGTATTCCCCTCCAGTCCTGTATATAAGAAAAATAAAGTGTCAAAGCTAAATATGCATCATGTTTTTGTGTAACTCTCAGAAAAATCAAAAGCAAATGGTAATTTACATCCATAATTTACAGAGGCAACTGAATACCTTGCTCGAAGATGCGATATCAACTTGAGTACTGGTAATTTCTGATTTTCCTGTAAACAAAAATTAGAGTAAAGTTTCAGTTGGTCCAAATTATTGTTAAGCTAAGTGACGACTGCTAATTCGGTTGGTCTGTACAGTAGCTAACAAGAAAATGAAAAGAAGTGTCCTGCAAAAAATCTTCACTATTGTTGAATGATACATCTTTTTCAGACCTAATTTATTTGCATCTTGTTCCTCTTTCTGCACACGTGACAACAAGGAATCAATTTCTTCAAAGACTGCATCTTTGCCGCGGTTCCCATCAACCTGTTTGTCACAGATCAAAAATAAAAATCATTAGAAAAAGGTACAGAATTTGAAAATTATACGACGAGTCATGAGTATATGTAAAATGTACCTTATTCATTATATTTATGTACACTGGTAATATTGCTTCGGCATTTTGCTTGTATATTTGCAGACGTGATTTCACCTGAAAAACACACAGCAAAAACCGTAGTTGTAGAGTTTCGGATTTATTAGAAGCTTAACTCTTTCTAGAGATCTCCAAGATGGACAATAAGGTTCGTTTATATTATGGTGTCTTGACTATTGATAGAGTGAAATCCTCTAGTGGAAATTCAGTGAACAAAAAATTCATAAATACATCCTAATAGCATGTATTCATCTAGTAAACAAAAGCAAGACACACAATACGGGTCGAGAGTACCTTTTCTTCTGTGTCATCAGGACGAGTTATTAGCCTCGCCTTGATCTCGTCGGTCTCTGGAGGGAAATTAGTAACATGGTATATTTTTCCTGTGAGAGGATCGAGCCTTCTACCAACACATCTGTCAATAAGAATCTCATCAGGAACCTGTCGAAGAAAAAGGTTTTTTACGTAAAATATCGGATAAAATGGAAGATGAAGTGGGCTAAAATCTACCTGAATTACCACAATGCACTTGTATGCAACAACAACAACAACCCAGTATAATCCCACAAGTGGGGTCTGGGGAGGGTAGTGGGTACGCAGACCTTACCCCTACCGTAGAGTAGAGAGGTTGTTTCCAATAGACTCTCGGCATCCTTCCCTCCAAGAACTCCCCACCTTAGTTTTGGGGTGACTCGAACTCACAACCTCTTGGTTGGATCTCTTTAATAATCGGAGACTCTATTCAAATATTAATTCTTCCACTCACTCTTGCTTTAATATACCTATTAGGTATAAACAGAGAACGAATAAGACGACCACATTTATTCACGCATGCATCCTCTGGTCAGTAGTGTTTGGCTTATGAATGGTAAAAACTACTACCCCTACTGCCCCAGTAAATAGACTAGAAACTCTTGAGGATACATGAGCAAGAATAAAACACGACTCCGAAACAAAACTACTGTCCCTACGGAGTTGTCCAGCATTGCAAGGTCATACCGCACACAGCATCAAAATTTTAAACAGTAAAACATCTGACCTATCTTTAGTAAATGTTCAAAAGATCATGTTATTTAAGACGGAAAAGAAATGCAGCTTATGTAATGATATGGCGGACATACCTCAAGCACAATATAGACATCTGGCCTGATATTCAATCTTTCTAGACTTTCTGCTTGGGCCAAAGTTCGTGGATAACCATCTAGAAGCCACCCTTTTTCTTTTGCATCTTCCCTTGATAATCGCGTTGTCACCATCTGTAAGAAGAAGTCAACAACAACAACAACAACCTAGTTATAATTCTACAAGTGGGGTCTGGGGAGGGTAGTGTGTACGCAGACCTTACCCCTACCCTAGGGTAGAGAGGCTGTTTCCAATAGACCCTCGGCATCTTTCTCTCCAAGAACTCCCCACCTTGTTCTTGGGGTGACTCGAACTCACAACCTCTTGGTTGGAAGTGGAAGGTGCTTACCATCAGAGCAACCCACCTTGTCTAAGAAGCCGATATTGAAAATTGTAAAACCGAAAGTTATTCATTAACAAGACACTTGAAAGATCTCATACAGCTGTTACAATCTCATCAGGAACCAGGCGACCAGAGTTCATGTACTCCTTGGCTTTATTTCCAATATCAGTACCAGCTGATAATTCAGCTCGTAGAAGATCACCAGTTGATATATGCACCAATCCAAACTGAAATAGACAATGATAAATATCATTTAAGGTGAGATTTTAAATTAACCAACATTCCCGTTCACAATTTTTCTTTCGTTCGACATGAATAGACACACCATGAAAAAAAAATGCTCATCTTTTGTTAATCATCTGGTATCCGGAATCCATTGCCCCGCTCAATTCAGATAAGTGCCTTGTAAGACATCTGAAGGGGGAAGCACTTCCTACTAGGGATTTCTCCATTACCAGGCTCGAACCCAGAGACATTTGGTTAAGGGTGGAGGGACCTTATACGTCCCACCACATCCAAATAACATACAATTGGCACGTCATGGAATGCATAAAATGATGGCCAATCATATTTAACACAACGTCGTGAACAATCAATCTATCAATCAACTATGAGCTGCTAACTTTCTGTCAAGAGATAATTCTGACCATCAAATAGCTGAAGAAAACAAGAGGGATCAAGAATGAAAAACCTTTTGTACAATCAATTCACATTGAGTTCCTTTACCAGATGCTGGGGCACCTGATATCATCACCTTTAAGGGTTCACTTCTAGCACAAATCACCTGCAAAAAAAAAAAAAAAATTAATAATATGACTTCATTTTGTATTTTTTTTAATTGTGGTGTCTGGCAAGCTTGCGCCCAGCTCAACTAATTATACGGGATACATGTTACCTCTCACCAGCAACAACAGGATAAGATAACTCTATTCGCTAAGGCTTGGACCTTCATTGAGAATTGAACCTCTCAACCCATTTTCTTTGAACACTAGGCTACACTTTTGAGTGCTTCGTATTTTATAATTTAATCACTAACGGGTCATTTGATATGAGGTATAAGAAGGTATAGTGCTGGTATAAAAATTTAATACCACCTTAATACTTTGTTTGGTTAGCAAAATTGATATAAATTATCCCGGGATTAATATTAGTACTGGCATAACTTATACCATATGCGGTCATTTGGTATGAGGCATAAGAAGGTATAAGGGTGGTATAAAAATTTAATACCACCTTAAGACCCTCTTTGGTTAGCAAACCAGGTATAAGTTCTCCCAGTGTTAATTTTAACACTAGGAGAACTTATACCTTATAGAAGGTGGGCTAATTAGTACCGGTATAACTTATATATTCTTCTTAGAAATTATGCAATTGTCATTCTTAATACAACATACCAAACAATGAATAAACAACAATCCCAGCATAACTTATCCCAATATAACGTATACCGGCATAACTTATACTGGTATAAATCGTATTCCAACCAAACGACCCCTGTAGAGAGTGGAGTAATTAGTACCGGGATAACTCATACCTTCTTCTTAGAAATTATGCAATTGTCATTTTTAATACAACATACGAAACAATGGATAAAAAGCAATACCAGGATAACTAATCCCAGCATAACTAATCTCTGCATAACTTATCCCAACATAATTTATCCCGGCATAAGCCGTATTCAAACCAAACAACCCCTAAAAGAAATGTGAAATAAGTAAGTCTATAGTAAAATAGACCAAAAAGGGTTAACTTTAGCACATGGTACTACTTCCATAAATACTATTTCTAGTTTTAACAAGTTAATAAATGGAAAACAAGTAATTCTATAGAGAAAAAAGACACAAAATACTTCCATAAATTTATTTATGTAAATGTATGTATAATAATTACGATCTATATATGCTGACCTTGATTTTGTGATTTTTCGTGAAATGGGTCTGTCGATGGACATAGCGAGAAACAGTTAGTTTCTTTGAGTAAAGAGTTGAAGATGAAATATGAATATAATTCAAAGAAGATGAAGATGATGGTGAGAAATTAGAAGAGGGATTATTATTATTATTAGTATAGAGAGGAGAGGAAGTTGGGTTTGAAGAAATATTGTGATAATTATTATGAGTTGAAATGAAGGGAAAATTCATAGTGACTGAAGCTAAAGCCATGGAAGAAGAGACACAGAGGTGGTTTGGAGGGAAGAAAATGTCAGATATTAACGGATTAACTGCCACCACAAAATCCCTCTCCTTCCCAATTATTTGCTTGGGCTTTTCATCACAATTGCTTCTTAGGCTTCCCACGCATGAAAATAAATAAAGGGGTTTTGTATCTATACTCGTGGGTCACAATTGATCTTATACCTACTTTTGCAAAAAAGTTGCAAGTGTACCCACTTTACTTTACGATCAACTTCAGGACTGGGCATATATTGAGTATTATCGATAGCCCGAACCGAAAAAAGCTAATTGGGATATCGATATCGGATTATGTAAAATTGCACGGTGCGCCTTATTTGGTCGCCCCCATTTAACCTATACCCATTTTTTTAAAATTATTTAACCTATACCCTATATTTTACAACTTCAGGCGCCTCTTTCTTCCTGCTTCCGGCGCAAAACTTCAGTTATTTTAGTGCTGAAATTTTTACAAATGAGCTAAATAACTTCAGCACTTTTGCTGAAGTTTTTGAATAAGCTTTATTGCAAAACAAAACTTCAGCTTATTTTGTGCTGAAGTTTTTACAAATAAACTAAATAACTTCAGCATCTTTTGCTGAAGTTTTTGAATAAGCTTTATTGCAAAACAAAACTTCAGCTTATTTTGTGCTGAAGTTTTTACAAATAAACTAAATAACTTCAGCATCTTTTGCTGAAGTTTTTGAAAAAGTTTTATGACAAAACCTCAGCTTATTTAGTGCTGAAGTTTTTACAAATGAACTAAATAACTTCAGCACTTCTGCTGAAGTTTTTACAAATAAACTAAATAACTTCAGCTTCTGCTGAAGTTTTTACAAATAAACTGAATAACTTCAACTTCTGCTGAAGTTTTTGAAAAAGCTTTATGACAAAACTAATTAATCCAGGACAAAACTTCAGCTTATTTAGTGCTGAAGATTTAACAAATGAACTAAATAACTTCAGCATCTTCTGCTGAAGTTTTTGAAAAATCCTAGAATGCTGAAGTTTTTATGATTGCCTTTGCTACTTCAAGCCCCCGTAAAGTTTATGAAAAAAGCGGGTATGCTTGCAATTTTTTTTTTTGCAAAGCGGGTATAAGTTAAAACGTGACCCAAAAAGCGGGTATAGATGCAAAAGCCCCTCGGATTATTGGGTTAACGGTTTTGTATTTTTTTACAATTGGGTTATGTTCGGGCCACGGTCTGCCCAATTTCTTAATGTGTTAACCGATAACCCAATAAGATTTAATAAAATTAGGACTTTACCCTTAAGTATATAAATACATCTAGGGCTTCATTCTCTCTTTTTCTCCCAATTTTCCCAGCCGCATTCAAGATTAAAGTTTCCAGTTCACTTTTCAGACTCTGATTCAATTCTTGAACATCTCTTCTCCAAAATTCAAAGTACAACCACATTCTTAGAATCTTAGCGTAAGTTTGTATTCCAAAATAACTTCTTTGTTAAGAACAAATTTCGTTCATTTCTTTTGCGTTTTACAGTAGAGTTCGATAATAAAAATATAGGATTTTTAATCGTTTTCGATTCTTTATTTTGTGCTCATGTTTTAGTACTATGTTTTTACTTGTTAATTTAAAGGTGAAATTGCGACTACTTTGTATTGTTATTAATGTATTTGGACAACTGTTGTTGAAGATTAACACTATTTCAGTTGTGCTCGGACAACTGTTGAATTACTAGTACTCTTGTTGCTCTTGCTACAATTGGACTCTGAAAAATGACATTGATCTCTTGATTATGGTTTGGCAGAAAACCAAATAGTTGTAATTTATGTTTCTGTTAACTAATATTTCCAGTGAATTGGAGATGGAATGCTTGTGGAGTTGTAGTATCAATTTTTGAGATTGCACAAGTCATGAATTTGTCAAAATGAAACATGCTTTAAATATTAGTTGTGGCTAGATCGGAGAATTGGGTAGTATATTATATGTGAATTCTCCTCTTTTTTGCTTAACTCGAGTGAATTATTTTCTCTTTTTTGCTTAACTCTAGATTGAATTATCTTATCGGGTAAACCGATAACTGAACTGATAATGATCAATAACTAATTAACCGATATCCGATCACTAATATCTTATCGGTTTGGTTATCGGTTTATCATATTTGTAAATCGATAACCGATATTCTAAACCCATAATATTCATAACCGAACGGAACCGACCAATGCCCAACCCTACTTTGGCTTCCCACGCATGAAAATAAATAAAGGGAAAATGACCTTGTATTGGAGCTTTTAAAATAATAGTCGAAAATATATATTTTTTTATACATATATACATTTATGTATGTTAAATAAATATATATATGAATTTCATAAAATTTTACGGTTATCGCATGTAAATAGTTTCGACCCCGGCTTAATAGTGATTACTTGTATACCACATTCATAAAACTTGTTTAACCACAGCCAAGGGGTTAAAGAGGAACTTACTCTATGTTTATTGTACTATGGGAAAAATGGCCAAATATATCTATCTACTTTGGTATATTATTCATATCTACCCTCCGTTATATTATGGAGTCATATTTACCCTTACCGTTAGCCAAACTTTTTAAAAATACTTTCCACCTAACGGAAAGCCACCAGATTAATAAACAAAAAATCATTTTAAAAAAATCATTAACTCAAACTCGTTAAACCCATCATTTAAAAATACGGAACCTAGATTTCTGAGATGTCTTAATACATTTTATTCATTTAGAGAGAGACCATGAATGATGATGGAGGTAGGATTAGTAAGAACTTATATTTTTGGTTATTAGTCGTTCATGGTGGCATTAGGATGTCATATTATCATTTTCGATTTTTTTTGTGATTATAATACGACATCCCTTTGCCTAATGTAATGCACGCTTGACGGTTGGTTTGTATGTCCGTAACAACTGATATATACTTATAATACTTGTGTTTGGGTAATACGTTAAGTTAGTGTGCGTAGGTTGTTAAGTTGTTTTCCAACTTGTTGGTGTAGTTTCTTTCATTCTTGATGAATTCCTTGGAGTATAGCTTGATATTAAATTGAATATCCTCTAACTATTTTCTTATTTTTGTTCATTATAAGTTCAGTTGTTACTAAGAACTATGAGTATCTCATCCTATATCTTGGAATCTAACTTTGGTTTTTAAGGGGTGATTAGGCGATAATTACTTGTTGCCCAAATGTTTAAAGTAGAATAAGAAAATCATGGTGCATGGATACTCATCAACAAAGGCTCACTGTTGGAGGAAGAAATACTTTGGTAGCTGCCTTAAGATTTCAAAACTACCAACCTAATTAGATGCTATAAGCATTCAAGTCATGGTGGAAAGAAAATCATGATGAATACTTGGTAAAGCTCAACATGGTGGGAAAAAAAACAAAGAGAGAAACTAGAAGAAAAACAGAAATTGAAAAAAGTAAAATTTAATAAACATACAATAAAGATATTAAAAGAATTGGGACTCAATGTATACATGAATATATGATTGTCGGTATTTTTATGTCTTTCACTTCTTGAGTTCAACAAGTGACTTCGAAGGAGATGACTAATATGTGAGGAAGAAGTGCAGTAAATAAAAGGGGTTTAACGAGTTACTAATAGGTTTTTAAGAAATGGAGAAGGGCCAAATATACCCTTATACTATGTGAAAAGGTTTAAATATATCCCTCGTTATACTTTCGGCCCAAATATACCCTTGTTGTAATACTATTGGTTCAAATATACCCTTTTTCCGTTAAGTTTGTCCTAGGTGGACATCCAATCCTACGTGGCACTAACATTTGATGAGGTGGACGCCACATGGCATACCACCTCAGCGTCTGTAACCCATTTTAACCCCTCCTTTTATTTTTTTTTCCATCACTAAACTTTCCTTTACCTCGAAGAAAATTTTAGTGGTGGAAAAATAAATATAGGGGAGGGATGAAATGGGTTAGGGGCACTGAGGTGGCATGCCTCGTGGCACCCACCTCATCAAATGTGTGTCATTGGACAAACTTAACGGAAGAGGGATATATTTGAACCAATAGTATTACGATAGGGGTATATTTGAACCGAAAGTATAACGAAGGATATATTTAGACCTTTTCTCATAGTACAAGAGTATATTTGACCCTTTTCCGTTTAAGAAAATAGGTATTTTTTAATTTGGTGGCTTCTGTTAGGTGGAAGGCATTTTTAAAAAGTTTGGCTAATAGTAAGAGTAGATATGTCCCGATACTATAACGGATGGCAGATATAAACAATATACCAAAATAAAGAGGTATATTTGACCATCTTCCCTTGTTCTATTTGTTTTTCTCTTCAAATAAGCATCATAACATAACAATGCATGATTGCAAGAGGTGGATTTACAGCTTGTATGGTTGTTACACATTGTTTCATAATCTATCATATCGTATCGTATTATATTGTACTGTATCGTTTGATTAATATAATATTTGGATAGATTGCATCGTTTGTTGTTGTTTCATGATATCACGCATCAGTAATATGAAAAATAAACTTAGAATATTATAAAGAAAAATTATGATACAGGGTAAATTTATTATATAAAAAGATAGCGCAAATAATAAAATAAAACAAAATTATTTAAATAATAATGAAGGGTGAGATGATAGAAAAAGACAAGATAACGATGCAACCACACTAAATCGGTGTTACATAAAGTGGCACATTTCGTCGTTACGTAACAAAGGATTTAACGATACAATACAATAAAATTCAAGTAACAACTAAAACAAACATCGTATTTAAAGTAATAATCGATACAATATAATAGGTAACAACCATCCAAACAAGCCGTTAGGATTTAACGTCAATTAATGTACAATAACAATTGGGTTTACAATCAAATATTTATAGATATTTGACATAGTTATCCAATAATAAATTTATCCAGTAAATATCACTACTAGAAATCCGCTAAAACCGACCAAAAAAATACCAAAGTTGGTCGGTTATGGCCAATTACCGACCAAAACGCTACCATTTACATGTGGACGGTATTTTGACGGTCGGAGAGGAATACCGACCAAAGTTGGTCGGAAATTACCGACCAACGTTGGTCGGTCTAAAAAAAATGCAAAAAAAAACCGACCAAAGTTGGTCGGTTTTTTCCAACCAAAGTTGGTCGGTATTTTAATTATGTAATCAAAAGATTCACCATCTGAGAATCGAACCGGAGTCTGTACTGCGGCCGGATATTATTCTACCACTATACCATTGGTGCATTTTGTTTTAAGATTGTCTTTTTTTATAATTGTATTTTCGCACGAAAATAACCGACAAAGTTGGTCGGTTTTATTAAAAAATAAAATTACCGACCAAAGTTGATCGATTTTTTAAAATGACCGGCCGAACTAACCGACCAATTTTGGTCAGTTTTTTAATATTAATATTTATTTATTTTAATTGAAAAATCGACTAAAGTTGGTCGGTTTCTTGAAAAATAAATTTCGCGGGATTCAAAAATAGTTTTCCGCATTTTTGCGTCAAAGAAAACCGACCAATGTTGGTCGGTTTCGTAAAAAAAAATTAAAAAATAAAATATTTTGAAAAACCAACCAACTTTGGTCGGTTTTTGCCGAATTTCTAGTAGTGTGTTATACTAAAAAGTATACTTTACTTCAACAATTGGACATAATAACAAATTAGCAAAATGCAAAGACATAATCAGGCTATTGAGCAAGCTCAAGCATCCTGTTAGGCTTAGGGCTTCATAGCATTGACAAACAATGGACGTGAATAAGCCTCTCACACCAAAATCTCAGCAAATGATTCATTAAAAATTGAATTCTAAGTTTATCTTTTTGTCTAACAATTTGCAATTTTAAAGATGGTATCCCCTAATAATCTCTGTTTGGTAGTATTTTTTAATATAGTACTAGGTATACAACTTATTCAGTACTATTTATATACATAATCTCGATATTATTAATCATATCATTACTAATACATCTTTAGTATTATTCTTATACGCTCCACCAAACAACATCTTAGTAGTAGTTATATCGGTGTACTCCTTGAAGTTTTTAAGAGATAGTTATGACATTTTATAAATTTTGGCAATATTTTTTAAATTTTATTTTAGTTGACTTTTGGGCCAAAGGGGCCTGTTTTATGGCCTTAAAATACCAAAAATTAAGGGACGATCATAGCGAAGCAATAGCTATTTCTCATTAGGTCGTTACTGATGGGCCCACAAAAAATTTAGACGATTCGGAGTCGGTCGCCCAAAGTCATGAAGATGACGTGAACATTAAATCGGAACGATTTTTAGCACATGAAATAATGGAAAATCGTGCTCAATATCTGCTTTATAGCCCTACAAAGCCAGAAACGAGGAGCAATTATGGCGAAACAATGACCGTTGTTCGGGAGATAGTTGTTTTCAAAACGAGGAAAATTTTTGTCACTATGGATGCAGGGGATTGTATATGGGGAGCAAATATTATCACAAGTTAGGGAGATATTTTTATTAAAAGATTTGTTTTTCATATAATCTTTAAAAGCTATCAAGTTAGAAGTGCAGTCTATATTGAAGATTCATATAGTTTTTTTAAAAGCTTAAAGACATATCAAGAAACCATCTGATTTGTGATATTCAATGGCTCGATTAATTCCAATTTGCACCGTGTAAAAACCATTACAGAGAAAAGCGCTCGCTTCTAGAAATTTCTCCATTTCTAGGACTTGAACCTGAGACCGCTAGTCAAAGGTGAAAGAATTTCGTCCATTTCACCACATCACTCGACCATAATAATGGATGATATAGCTTTAGGAGTATCAAAGGCATACAATATAAAGCATGTTTATTTTTGGCTGATAAACCACAAAAGATTGCTTGTGCATTGTAAAGTGAGATGATTTCCTAATTTGTCACAACACTAAGTCATTTAGAAGAGACACTAAGCAACAGCAACAACAATAACGACAACCCAGTATAGTCCCACAAGTGGGGTCTGGGAAAGGTAGTGTGTACGCAGACCTTACCTTTACCCGATGGGTAGAGAGACTGTTCCGATAGACCCTCAGCTCAAGAAGACGAAAAGAAGCTCAGAACAGACTTCGATTCGTTACGGTCAGAAGCTCCAACAAGTCCTAAAGTCTCTTGCCGCCTAAAACTCTGCCAAGAGAGCGCTGCCAACAACAACGACCCAGTATAGTCCCACAAGTGGGGTCTGGGGAGCATAATGTGTACGCGTAGAGAGGTTGTTTCCAATAGACCCTCGACTCAAGAAGACAAAAAGAGACAGGACAGACACTAAGTCATTAGTAGATTTAACCACTAAACAGAATACCAGTTTACTAGTATCAAAACACATATCAAATCCAACTTGAAAAACAAATTAAACATAGATACAAGAATCATTAATATAATAAGAAAAGCCGGTTAACGATAACAGATTCATCACTATTAATAGAAATCTAGAGAAATGATGGCAAATTTGAAAGCAAAGATTTCAAGTTTGCCTATCATAATATGATTATCCTACCAAATGATGAAACTTTACTTCTATAAAGAATTTAACAAAACTTTAGGAGTTTATTGTTTTTTCTCTTCCAAATACCCTACAAAATGACATTAAAAAGTAGTAAATAGAATGCTTCTGATATCTGCCACTGCTCTTCAATGGTTGGTTTTAATTGCAATCTCTATCTTCAAGCCCGAGACCGAGGGACTTCTTCAATCCAGCTTCACTGAAGAGAACAAATAATGTACAAACCAGAAAGAGGATAGGAACCCGACCGTGCCTGTTGCAAACATAATCGCCAAGACCATGAAGAGTGAATATCCGAGGTAAAGGGTGGCGGAAACAGGGCCGCTTAAACTCTTGAGGTCGAATATTAGATAGTTGATGGAGTATAAGAAAATGTATATTGCGACTGAACCAGAAGCAAAGAATGACTTCCACCACCATTTCCAGTCCTCGACACATAGATGCATGTAGGTTAGAACAAGAGATACTTCAGCACAAACGATGACGAGGAGGAGCATGACAATAAGGAGAAATCCAAAGACATAGTATACGCGACCCATCCAAAGACTGGACATGATAAAGAAGAGCTCAATGAATAGAGTACCGAAAGGGAGGGTTCCTGCACCGAGAACCAAAAGCCAGGACGGATATTTCTGTGGTGGAATTTCACGTGGAATCTGGTTGGTTCGGACTGGATATTCAATGTGAGGTGCCTTTGCTCCGAGGTAGCCACCAATAAGGGTTAGGGGAACAGAGATGCAGAACCAAAGTAAAATGAGAACGACGAACAGAGAAAAGGGAATGGCCCCGGTGCTGTGACTACCCCAGAGCAAGAAGTTTAACGTGGTTAGGATAAAGAAAGCAATCCCGGGGAAGAAACATGCAGCTTTCCACGCGACTGAAACCCAGCCTTTGTGATCACCACAGAAGATTGTCCTCCAGAGACGAACAGCAACATAACCAGCTGCAACACCAAGAATCATGTAAAAGAATAGCATACCTGTAATCAACGTTCCTCGAGATGCTGGAGACATGAATCCAAGGGCAGCAAACATGATAGTCACTACAGCCATCCCCAAGATTTGAACACCATCTCCAACCATCGCGCATAGAAGGCCAGGATTACTAGGCGCGCGGAAAACATCACCGACAACAAGCTTCCACCCAGATAACTCCTCGTTCATCTGGGCTTGAGCTTCTTTGTCGAGCTCATCATACCTTGCCAGATCTCTTCGAACTGTCCTCAAAAAGATCACGAGCACAATACCAGCCAAGAAAGTGATCACCATAAGAGAATTGAGTATCGAGAACCAATGCACCTTTGCACCTTCCATTTTCAAATAAGCATCCCATCTCGATGGCCACTTAATGTCACTCTCCACAAAGTTCACCTCATAAGTAAAAGCCACAGGTTCATTTTCTTTAATAGCCATGGACACAGTTGTCGGGTCACACTTGATTGGAGACGGGAACTTATCGTAAGTTTTAAGGTTCTTTAACGAATCAGGTGAATGCTGGTAACTACAAGGTACAACCTCAAAACCGACGACCATATATCCAGGTGCATCGGATCCTGAATTTCCAACCGTCGAGATCACCTCCGATCCATCCCCGGTACCCATCACACGAGCCACATTGGTCTCCTCGAATTTATGAACAAGAACTGTAAACTTCAAATGATTAAACACATAGTATTGATCTTGAACCTTAATCCCAACCGGATACCCCGTCCAACGCAAGAAGTAACCTTCCTTCTTAGTATAACGAATAGCGGGCAAATTATCAAGAATCAAATTAACCTGATACATCTCATCAATCCTCTCTTTCAAAAGCTTAAATTCCTCACCAGACAAAGGTTTTGTTTGACACAAGAAAACCTCAGTCTCATTGGTATACATCTTAAACCTATATGGAGAATTCTCAATCCTATCACCCATAAGAAGTTCACCTAAATTTTCAGCACTATCTTTTACACCTTCTTCAGGCTTACAGAAAGGCAAACTATAATAACTATAAGGCAATTCAGTGTCAATTGAAGTCAATGAATTGACCTTAACATTCAAGAAATCACCAACCTCATATTTGTGTGGATAACTTCCAGGCAAATAAAACCCATGACCCAATTCACAAACCAAACAGATAAACAAAACCCAAATCTTGAATTTATCAAAAGATTCCATTTTTACACCTTTTTCCAGCTCAGATCTAAAATGAAAAAATCAAAAAAAGGGTGTATTTTTAATACAAAGATCAGTACTTTATTAAAAGGGGTTTCAATATATATCAGATCTGATTAATATTGAAACAAGACAATATTGAAACAAGATTAATGAAGGTGTTTGATAAAAAAAAAGTGCAGATCTTGCTCACCTCTGATGGAAGAAAATGGGCTAAAATGAAGAGGAAAAGCGTTGTGAGAGTAACATTTGAGCTGAGGAAGATCTAACAAAAGGGTGGTGGAAATGTACAGAGTCTATAACTATGGAATATATATGTATTTATATATTCATTTTCTTCGTCGGTGGAAGATCTTGGCCTTAAGGCCCTTAATTAAATGACTTATTTGCCCCCTATATTCCTCCTTTTTGGAATTTCTTTTTCTTTTTTTTGGGAGCAAAATAAATCCTTTTTTTGCTACAAAAAAATAAGAATTTCTTTTTCCACATGAGATTTAAATTATTACATAAAAATAAATTCAGTAAAAAACATATATTAGGCGTTTGGACATAAGAATTGTAAAATTCCACAAATGGTGGGGAAAAAATTCAGAAAAAAAAATGATATTTGAAATTTAGAGTTGTGTTTGGACATAAATTTCAGTATTGGTCGTTTTTAAGTTTTGTGAGTGATTTGAGTGAAAATTCTGAAAATCAACTTTTTGAAGTTTTTTAAAATTTTCGAAATTTTTTAAAACGCATCTTCAAGTGAAAATTGAAAATTTTATGAACAAACGCTGATTTCGAAAAAAATAAAAAAAATTTGAAAAAAATCTTCCATCAAATTTTATGTCCAAACAGACACTATAAGATATCTTTATAGAGTTATTTTCTTCCTTTTAAATTATATACCAAATGTTTCTTTAGTTACTTGACCTTTTTCACATAAAATGAATAACATATAATATAGGAAATTATTAAATAAAACATAAAAATAAATAATTTTTATAAAATGATCATCGGCTACTCATAGGAGATTATTTCCTACTTTTCGTCTTTTACCATATTTTGATATCTTTCCTTTGTTTCAATAGTTTGTACTTATATAAGGTAATTATAATCAAATAATGGGAAAGATTGCAAAACTCATTATGTAATTGCACCTATTAATACATAGGGTTACCAAATTCTATGTAGTAAAATACAGTGTCACAAGGAATAGAAGAATTAAATAATGGAATCAAATTAAGAGCCCGTTTGGACATTAAAAAAAAATCACTTTATTTGCATTTTTTTTCTTTCAAAATCAGTGTTTTGGTGTAAAATTTCCGATTTTCATAACTTGAAGATGAATTTTGGAATTTCTCACAATTTTGAAAAACTCCAAAAAATTATTTTTCAAAATTTTAACTCAGATCACTCACAAAACTTAAAAAATAACCCAGAATTTTATTCAGTCCAAACACAACTCTAATTTTCAAATACCATTTTTACTTGAAAAAAAATAAATTTTTTTTTTTTACAATTTTACAATTATTATGGCCAAACGCCCACTAACATTTGTTAAGAAGCATAAAACATGGTATTTATAACTAACCTATTTAGTTCAAAAGGCACCTTCCAAATAAATAGATTAATCCTACTTTAGACATATTTTAGAGCTATTTTTTCTGTCCAAATTCTATTTACATATTCCCTACATAATCTAATTCAAATTATTGCCAAATCTTGAATGGTATATTTTACAGCTTGCAAATACCCTTTTGACTAAATGAAGAATAGAGTCCCTTTG
The DNA here is from genome assembly GCA_005239495.1 of Nicotiana undulata. Lineage (NCBI taxonomy): Eukaryota > Viridiplantae > Streptophyta > Magnoliopsida > Solanales > Solanaceae > Nicotiana > Nicotiana undulata. The sequence goes on along the minus strand of ML250281.1, from coordinate 37,173 downwards.
CTTTTTCATGCTTGTCACGTAAAAAGACAGCAGCTTAGAACTATATAAAGCCTAATAATAATTAATTATCAAAGTTATTAATGATTTTGAGAATTATAAGAAAAGAAATAGAAAGCTTTTGTATCGCACGTATGAAGTAAATGTCATAAAAAAGGCCGCAGGAGTTCACGTAGGGTTCGAGGAAGAGCCGCATTCTTAGAAGTGTACACTTATAAAAATATCAAACCATCACTTTACCGTTAATTCAAGGCTCTTCCTTCTGAAATGAATGTTATACCATCAAATATTTCAATAGTTTGATAATCTTCATGTTATATCGTGTGTTTTTGGGAGAAATTTAAAAATAGTCAGATTTACAAGTGATCATTTAAAAAAGCCACAGTTTCAAAGTAATCGAAATTTAGCCACTTTTCATGTAAAGACAAATATGAACGAAAATACTGTTCAAAATTCGGAAAAATACTCCAGCATAATATACTGGAGTTCCAGTATAATATATCGGTCCAACATAATATACTGGAGATTGGGGCGCCGGTGCTCCAATCTCCAGTATATTATACTGGAATTTTCCGCGTGTTGGAGTTCCAGCATAATATGCTGGAAGTTCATACATAGGTGCACCGATCTCCAGTATATTATGTTGGAATTTTCCGCGTGTTGGAGTTCCAGCATAATATGCTGGAAGTTCATACATAGGTGCACCGATCTCCAGTATATTATGCTGGAACTTTCCGTGCTGCAGCAAAATAGTAGCTATTTTTCAATAACTTTGCAAACGCTGGCTATTTTTAAATGACCAATCCGAAAACTAGTTAGCCCGTACTATGCGATTGGAGATATGGAAAAGAAAAATTAACGGGAATGGACGTTATATCTTTAGGATGAATAATTAAAATTAAAAAGGAAAAACTTTATGAAACTTAAGAAGTACGGTACAGTATATACAAGCTTTGAAGAAGAGATCTTACCTAAAAGCAATAAAGAAATGAAATTTGCTTTACTACTACTGCAATTTATCTTACTTTGATATGTAGCCCATGTGGTTTTCTAACATAACAACAAATTTAAAGATTTATATAACTGACTTAAATGGTTAGCAAATATTTCTAATACAGCATCTGTTATTTAATTTTAACATTAATTTATAATTTGGTTATTAGGTAACAATTTGACAATCAACATAATCAGTGGCGGAGGAAGGATCTCCACGATGAGGGTTAAAAAAAAAGTTAAAAATAATTGCAGTTAGGGGGAATTGAGAACCTATGATCTTATGAAGGTTTTGAACCCCCATGACCACTAAGCTACACTCTTCAGCTATGTTAAAGTGGTTCAAAACGTAATATATAAAGGTAAAAAATAGATTTTGCGTTATATATACAGTGTAATTCCCGCCCCTGAACATAATAGTTAAGTTTAGAACCAGAGGCAGAGCGACAATTTTAACTTTATGGGTAAAGAAATTCAGAACGATGACTTCAGAGGGGGATCAAGAATTTTAGTATTAACGGACTGAATTCCAAACTAAATATTCTTATAAATTTAATGAATTTTTCAACTAAATATCGGATCTAGACAAAAATTATTGGGTTCACATGAACGCGTAATTCATGCATTGTTTGAATAAAAGCTAATAGGTTCGACCAAACTCGAAACAAGATTTCTAGTTCTGCCCCTATTTAGAATCTGAAAATCATTGAAGTAAAAAGATACCATAAGTGCTCTTCCGCAAATACCCGAACATGCAAACTTTTTGTTTGGAATTACTCCCTCCGTCAACTTTTACTTGACATGTTTTGACGCCTATTAAGAAATAATAAATAAAGTGTATATTTTACCATGATACCCATATTAATTGATGCATATTATTGGATTTGAGAAAAAATAATTTGAAATCAGCAATAAATACCGTGGGTATAACAAGAAATTTTTTTGTCTCTCTTGATATGCGTAAAGTGACAATAGTAAAAATGAAAATCTATTTTTGATATACATACAAAGTGAAAGTGAAAAAATGGAGTAATTTATATTAATTGCTTTTGGAAATCATGTTGACTCAAATTAAATTCACTAAAAGGAGTATTATTTCGGACAACGATGAAGGCAGAATTTTCATTAAGAGAAGTTTAAAATAATAAACACGCAAAGAAGTCTAAAAAATTTAACATATAATATATGCACAATATAATTTTTCGACGTATACGATTCGGACGAACCCCTTCCTCCCCTGGCTCTACCCATGATTTGGGGTGAGTAGGGTGGGAGTTTTAGAGGGGCGTGGGGGGAGGGCTTTTAATAGGATTGTTTAAGTTTTAGTCTTTCACAATAAGGTGTCTTGATTCACAATTTCAAGAAAGTCAACCCCTGACGCCGTGCGTAACATAAACTTTCACGACTAGGGAACATGGCAACTTGATTATAACACAGTTCCCAATTAGTGTAGTTAACAAATCCAAAAAGGTACGAATTTCACCAATCCATAGAGACCAAATAGACCGTGTGAGTTCTAATTTTTGGCACCTAGTCATTGGGATTTAGTTGTCCGACCGAAAGAGTTGGACGCGACTGTACACATTCCAAAAAAATCAAGCTCAGAAGCGTGACAAGTCATATGTCGAGGCATCACCAACGGCATGAGTATGTTCGAGATGTTAGCATGAAATCTCAACGATGAAGGAGAAAAGCATATGACCATTCGCTAAAGGATGGAATATATAGCTAACTTCTTTATGTTGTCATAGATGCACTATAAAATGTCTTCGATATAACATTTGGAAATTCGTTGTCCGACTAAAAGAGTTGGAGGTCACTGTCACTGTCACTTCACACAAAAATTAAGCCCAGAAGCGTAACAAGTCATTCGCCAAGGCCATTAACAACGACATGATGTTCGAGATGTCAACCTGAAATCTCAATGAATCAAGGAGAAAAGATACCCCATCCGCAAAAGGATGGATAGATGCATTATTAGATGTCATCAATAGAACTCAAAAGAGTTTTCCATCACTAATGCATCAGTCACGGCAACTTTCAACAATTTTTTTCCATATGAATTTCACATGGAAAAAAGTAAAAGATTTGTAATTGAAAGTTGTTATTTTCACTTAAAATATTCCTCTAATAATTTTTAAAAAAAAAAAAAATATTTCACTAGAATTTCAAATACTAAGTTCAGCATTTGCAAAAACTATATTAATGTGTCAATATTCATAATTCTAGACTATCAAAGCCCAAAACAGATTGGACCAAAGACTATACTTAAGTTGTGTAATACCAAATTAGGCCCAAGTTCACCTATTCTTTTCGTAAAAATAGCACGGGCTAACAAGTTTTTGGACTGGTCATTCAAAAATAGCCAGCGTTTGCAAGTTCATTGAAAAATAGTTATTATTTTGCTGCAACACGAAAAGTTTTAGCATAATATACTGGAGATCGGTGCACCTGTGTATGAACTTTCAGCATATTATGCCGGAACTCCAACGCACAGAAAGTTCCAGCAACATATACTGGAGATTGGAGCACTTGTGTATGAGTTTTCAGCATATTATGTTTGACCGGTATATATTATATTGGAACCCCAGTATATTATGCTGGAAGTCTAGTATATTATATTGGAACTCCAGTATAATATATTGGAGTTCTAATATATTATACTGTAAATTCCAGATATTATGCTGGAGTATTTCCCGAATTTTGAACAGTATTTTCGTTCAGTTTATCTTTATATGAAAAGAGGCTAAATTTCGATTACTTTTTAAACTGTGGCTATTTTTGAATGACCACTTGTATCTGGCTATTTTTAAATTTTTCCCATTCTTTTCTAATGTCAGCATGGTATTACGATATGCCAATTTTCAAGTTTAAAATATTTAAGTTAATTTAAAAGCCATATAAAGTAATTAATTTTGATATTTGAAATTATATAAAGGACATATATTTGGAAGAGAAGAAACAAGAGTAAAATATATTAGTACTTTCTTTTAGGTAATTATCTCTAACTAATAGTCAATAGACCATATAGTTAGATGGCATATGTTGTTCGACGTAGCATCTCTTAATTAAATGTCTCGTGTTTGTTTCTAATGGAGCATTTTAAAGTTGTATTCAGGAGCAGATTTGATCGAATCCAGTAATTTTAGTTTGAATCATGTATTTGTCTTACAAAGTTTATAAAATATGTATAAATTATTATAATATAAAACGATTAAAATCCCAAACTCATAAACTTTAAATATATTTAATAATTCTTTTTGTTATACATTTGGGATTTGAGTCTCGTGAAGAAAAAGGAAAAAGGCGGATGATTTTTTTGAGTGGAGTTAGAAAGGAGAAAAAGAACAAAAAAGAAGTGTGAATATGAATTTTCCAGTTAAGTGTATGTCTTTTGGCACCTAAAAAGATTGAAACTTGCAAGATAAATGAAACACAAAGAAACCTCTTTCCTTTCATAATATTCAATGAAAATTAGGTCCATTAGGTACGACAATAATATATGGGAATTTTACCTAATTGTGAAAAAGCTAATTAATAAATGGTACAAATTTTTCTTTAATTTGTTTAGGGTTCGAAATCTACTTGCATACCTCTTCGGTCAAACTCGTCGCACGAGACTTGTCTAGTGCGGTATACTCTTATATGTGGTTTACAGAATATTATACAGGTACAAAATTTTCTCTGTACGCACCGGAAGGATAACGGCTGCAAGTTCCCTTGTTTAACACAAAAAATTCTTAGATTTTCTTTTTTCTTTGATGTCTAAGTTACTTGAATCTTTGCCTAAAAAAGAAAGATGTTACTTCCACAAGTGTCCAATGCGTGTTTCTCTTCTGGGATACATTATTTGGGACATGAATTTGGGTGCACTGTTCCTACCATTAATTCTAGTATTTCCTTATTCTTGGTCGGCGATAGGTGCATCATTTTTTTTTTCTAGACATGTCTTATTCTATATATTTTTACTGTAAGTTTAGAAAGCTAAATTGGAAAAAAAAAAAAATGTGGAAATTACACTACAGTCAAACCTCTCTATAACAACTTTGTTTGTTCCGATATTTTTGAATATTATAGCGAAGTGCTGTTATAGAGAACATATATTATAACATAACATAAAAATTAGTTACGAAAAAACTTGACTTTTATAAAGAAATATTATTATATAGGAATATAGTTATAAAAAGGTCTGATTGTGTTATGATAAATAATACTCTAAATGTTTGTACATCTTCATAGATCTATAGATCATAATTAATGGTTATAATTATATTGAGAAGTTTTATATATGTGTGTACAATCTTCTACTTGATGTCCTCCCAATTCACAATTAGCAACAAATTCAAGGAATTACCTATTAGAAATGTATTCAATAATTTCTATTTTTCAATTTGTGTGGTGTTGTTAATAACGCACGTTCCATATTGTTGTTAAAAGGACAAAGAGATCTCATGGATTCATTCCTTGATTACACATTTGTTCGTCATGACCCTATAGCTTCATCAGTCAAGCCAAAATTGTCGTCTATCATATGAACTTGTCATCTATGTATCACTTTGTATACGGGTAAAAATCGAGCCCACGATACACTCTGGCCTCCAACAAGGTAAGACGAGCTCGAGATGTGATTGCGATGGATTAGAATCGAAGCAAGGGTTTCTCGAGTCAGACTACGTGGGTCGACTGTCAGCCCTCGATAATATATGAGGTCATGATACGAGATCGACCCAAATCTTGAAAAACCTCGGAGAATGTTGTCGGGCATTCAAGCCCGCCCAATAGGAGGTTGTAATATTCGCAACCGGCCGGATATCACGATGTGGATCTCGAGACGTATTGATGTGGAACCGGCAATCATCTAAACAAAATGTTTTTTACCTTTATAGAGTTATACTTAGAGTGAGATTCTTCTACTATATAATCACGTTGTCACACGCATTGCAAAACAATATACTATTATTTTCACTTTTATTCTAAGCTTTTCTTTCATTCATCAATATTGATCACCGCATGCCTAGATTGAGGGTAAATAGTTCACCAAGGCTGAAGTCATCCTCCTCGCGTGGTTTAAATTATTTATCGTTTTGTATCAAATTTATCCGTATATCCTTAAAATCACTTACAAATTTAATTGGTATCCAATTTTTATGGTAAACACACATAATAACGTTCGTGATTTTCCAAGATACTCTTTTTCGGAAGCTATCAGCCTAATATCTGTCCCTAATTCTCCTTAATTATTTCTTAATCCTTGTCAACCCACCCCTCGTCAATGTTTGACCAAAACGTTTTGAGCCTTTTTGTTAAACTAATTAAATAAGAAGATATAGAGTAAATCCTAGCCAAAGATAATTTATTCTAGATCTGAAATAGAAGACATGAATGAACAAGCATAGCTGAACATAAGGTTTGATTACAGTCACAGTTGGATTCCATAATGTACGGAAAAGACGGTGGCTTGAATAACACCGAATAATAACAAAGAATAGATAAAGGAAAATAGTCACCCATTCTTGAGCAAGATAGACCTCCGTACATTTGATAAAGTTGAACTTCGGATGAATGCCAGGATCCTAAGATTTATATCCCTTTTGGCGAAGAGCCTGGGGGATGGAACATCTTCCCCTTCGAGAGATGTATATCTCCCTATGTGTTAGAATTAGCCCCCCTTTTTTGTTACCCTCTCTCCTGATATTTATATAAAACACTTTCCTTATCCAGCGATCCTTAACCGGAGTATCTAGTTCTTAGAATATCCCACATAATAGCCTTCTAAAATGTCTAAGTGTTGTACTAGCCGTTCGGGCCGATCTGAGTGCTCGACCTTGACCGTAGCTGAGCCACTCACCGGTATATTGTTTCCTGCACGTGACTTCAGCTTGATTGATTCCTGTCATTCTTCCTTAAGTGGAATTCTTTTGATCAGATTTTGAACCATACAGTCAGTCCCTCCGCTTGTCGGGGTCGTCTTTGGACGAGCTCGATGGGCGGACCTTGCCAGTCTTCAAATTGAGAAATCTGAGCATCTTGGTCGAGGGGTGAACCCTTTATGGCGAGATGATGATGTGGCATTTCGAGAGTACCTGACCGTTACGTTAGTTTTAAATAGCGCCATTATGGCACACGTTCCCTATACGTTACGTCGTTTCCTTTTCCTTTTTTATTTTGGAGTTAATATGGCGGGGTTTGGTTTTCCCGCTCAGGGTGCCTGTATTCTTATAAATAGATAAGAGAACTTCTCATTTGGGTTGTTGTGTTTCCTAACCATTGAAAAACCCCACGATTTTCTCTTCTCCTTCTTTAGATTCTTACGTCTCCATCTCTGTTCTTTTAAAGTTTCTAGCCATTGTTACCCCATTCACCTTAGCGCTCCTCATCTACGCAACCAGAGAAGAAATGGCTAATGCCTCTTCTAACTCCAACAGATTTCTCCGGTACCGTTGCGTTGGAAACAGATATGCCCTCTCATGAAGAGGGGATAGCCATTGTAGAAGATGAGAATTTCCCCACTGTGGATGAGGTAATTCCACGTTCGGGGAAAGCCAGGACTGATTTCAAGAATTTTCCTGAAGATGATCCTGAGCCCGTCGTTTCCGAAATGGATGCTGCGGCGCTTGCTGCGCTTAAGGCTAAGTGGAAGATTTTTGTCTATGTTGAACTCATTCCCGCGGGTAACAACATCGTGCAGATACATCGCTCGGGGTATTGTGCGTTTTATGCGTGCCCGTTTGTCATCAGTTACACACTTCCCCTTCCTTCCCTAGCGGAGGACTTTTGCCGCTAGTATGGTGTGTTACCGGCTCAACTCTCCCCATATATATACAAGCTCTTCATCATGCTCATCAAATACGCAGAACTGGCCGGCAGGGGAATTTCTCTCTGTCACCTGCTTCACCTCTTCGTACCAAGTTTTCACAGGGGTACGATGATACACCTTCGTCACCGTGGGACCAAGGGCATGGTGGTGAAGATGGATGATAATACTAATCACCACTTTTGGGACAACTTCTTCTTTGTGAGGACGGAGCACGTGGTGTCGAATCCTAACGGGTTCCCCGAAGAGTGGAATTATGCTCGTAAGTTTTTCTCCCAAATAGTTGTTCGTTGTCCTTTTCCGGTGATCTGATTGCTCTTTTTTTTTTTTTTTTTTGCAGCGGAGAAGGAACCTCCTCCGCTAGTCGCTGATATCCGCGATTGGGTGAGACAGGTCTTTCCCTACACGATGGGGATATGCGAGTGGTCGCCGTTCCACGAGAGATTCGGGCGCATACCTTATACCGGTGAGTCATTTCGTCTTTCCCTTAGCAACTTTGCCCTTCGTAAGAATGTTTACCAACTATGAATCCGGCTCTGATATTGATCCTGAGGACGTAAGAATGTTTGAGTAAGGGTTCTCCTGGGTCGAGGTGAGAACGAATGGTGGTTCTCTCTTGATCGAAATTCCTTCGGATTGCGATTTGTTGGAGGATACGGTGAGCTTGGTTCGCCACTTCTCCCCTATTTGCTCTGCTGCCAAAAACAGGGGCCTTCAGGAGCTCAGCGATACCGACATGTCGCGGGTTGTATCCGGGATGGCTTTGATGGTGATTTTCTTATTGTTTTCTTCGTTTTCTGCCTTCCGCTTTTGCTGATTTCTGATCCTTTCTTTTTCTTCTCTTTTCTTTCTTCAGACTTTTATCTTGGAGACTGAGAGTGCCCGCGGGAGGAAAAATGGGCTGCCATTTTCCAAGAAATGGTTTCGAAGTACTGCCGGTATCGTGACAAGTGCCGTGAGATGCATGTGCATCTCAGAGCAAGCGACAATCTTCAATACCTTAGGGAGGAGCTGGACCGGAAGGATGAGGACCTAATGCGGTCCATTGGAAGATTCATAGAACTCGAGGGGTTGCTTAGGGCCAAGGAAGAAGAGCTCGAGGTGGTAAAGGGGGTCGTGGCTGAGTGTGTCGATCTTCAGGTGAAGGTGGTGGCCCTGCGAGCGGAGCTTGAGCAAAGTGCCATTAGAGCTGTCGGTCTGAGTGTCGAGTTGGTGGAGAAGGTGACTGAGTTGGATGAGAAGGTGACTGAGCTTGAAGGGAAGGTGACTGAGCTAGAGGGGGATGAAGGAGCCCGAGTAGCGACCTTGGCGAGGGCAGCGACACTAGAGGATTCTAGCCGCGTCCTCAGATCTGAACGGGCAATTGAGATGGAAAAGCCGCACTAAGGGAGGCGCGACTCAATGAGCGAATTGATGGGCTTGAGAGAGATGTCTCGAATTTGGGAGATCAAGTTGTTGCTCTCGAGACTGAGAGGGCACGGTTGTCGGCTCAGGCTCCTTCTCATGCCTCTGCCTCTGTTGACGTTCCTCACCATTTGTACTAGATGCGGATCCACGTTGAGGCTCAGCGGGATATATATAAGGGTTTGCTGACGGCGGGGAATGTTCCTGAAGCCGCTTTCAAAGATGTTCGTGCTAAATCACAATAGGCCCGGCTTGCCTGCGGCTATGACCCTACGACACCGGAGGGCGGTGAAGATGAAGTAGCCCAAGACAAGCTTACTTTGGATGATGAATATGTTGATGGAGGGGGCGACAATGGAGGCGAAGCCGCTGGACGGCGCGGGTGGAGATAATGCAACATGAAGCCTTTGTACTTAATTTTTCTTTTTGTACTTAGTTTTGTTTTTGTGTTCTTTTCTTTGTCTTTGTCTTTTTTGGGGTCACCCTTTTGGCCCTTGGTAAGATGTTTTTTTTTCTTGGAATGGAACAACTGATTTATCCTCTGTTATACGTCTTTGGCCTTTCTCTCTCTTTTTTTTGATTTTTTTTTTGCAAAAGTCCCCGACTTTTAGTTGGTCGGATGTGAGTTTATTCGAGCGAGTTCGGTTCAGATTTTGTTTGACGATGGCCGGGGGCCGTGTCGACGTGAATTTGAATGAGGTAGAATATAACCCATAGTTAATTTGAGTGGGGTCGACTTTAACGTATAGTTAACTCGAGTGAGGTCAAAGTCAACTCTTTTAATTCATAATGACCGGGGGGCGCATGGGCGTGGATTCGAACGAGGTCGAATATAAGTCGATTCGAATGATGTCGAATGCGGGCTTTGAAAAACGATTCGAGCGATGTCGAATATACATTTCTTGTGTTGTCGTGAAGTGTAAACTTGGTGGAGTTATGTAAGAATACCGTATACTGCTTCGTTTATTCATTCATTGGAGAATATTACATGTTTCTGCTCAGTTCGTATATACATTCGAGGAGTCCCAGTCTATCTAGTCCCTTCATTGCTCGCCCTGGAGAAGTAGTTGATAGGTCGGGCAAAGAACTTAACACTTAAGCTTTGAGACATCCTACCCCGCAGTTAATTTGAGCGAGGTCGAATTTAACTTGTTGTCAACTCGAGTGAGGTCGAAGTTAACTCTTTTATTGATGATGGATGGGGGCCACATGGGTGTGAGTTCGGACGAGGTCGAAAATAACCCGTAGTTAATTCGAGAGAGGTCGAATTTAACTTGTTGTCGGCTTGAGCGAGGTCGAGGTTAACTTTTTTAATTGATGATGGTCGGGGTTCACATGGGCGTGAATTCGAACGAGGTCGAATATAACCCGTAGTTAATTCGAGTGAGGTCGAATTTAACTTGTTGTCAGCTCGAGCAAGGTCTAGGTTAACTCTTTTAATTGATGATGGTCGGGGGCCACATGGGCGTGAATTCGAACGAGGTCGAATATAACTCGTAGTTAATTCGAGCGAGGTCAAATTTAACTTGTTGTATCGACGCAACGCCGCTTTGGAAAGTACGTGGGTGAGCTTCACGTACTTATGCTCTGCCTGTATATGTTGGAGAGATTTGCATGTTTTCCAGGCTGGCAACCCAGCCCCAGCCTATACGGAATTTTTCTTTATGATGTTAGGTATTGATTTATTTGGGGATTTCGCTTGACCGTTGCCTGCAGGATGATATGGCGTGGAGAGCATTTTCTTGATGTGCCATTTTTCCCAGAATGGTCGCCTGCTTCGGCGCTCTGTGCTCAAGGGATTTGATTGAGATGACATTCATCAAACTCGGGTGACATCTTGTAGATCTTTGGACTGGTGTTTTTGCAGTCTCTGTCTAGAAAGGCCCTGCGACTTGATTGGCAGTGAGCTGAGAGTCGCAATTTAGAATGACTTGTTTCGCTCCGTACTCGAGTGCTAGCTTCAGATCTGATCTTAGCCTCATGCTTAGCTTCGTCGTTAGTCGAATCTGGGCATCTTACGGACTGACAACTTACTTCGCCCTTTGGGATCTCGAGTTCGAGTCCCAATCTGATCCAGTCTCGGGTGCATAAAGATAACGGAAACATAAGCCATACCACAAGCATAGAGGCATGGCAAGTTTATTATTTCAAAGAATTAAACAACATGCCATCATCCCTCTCTAAGAGGGAGGGCAGTATGTATAAGGTGTAAATTGGTGCCTAGCGTTAATATGGCGATAGGATTGTGGACGTGCTCAATACGTAATGGCCGTAATCCTACTCTAGCAATTTACACTCACGACATACCAAAACGTTACTACAGTGAAACGTAGTTTTCATATGGATATCAAACATAATTTCAACTTCATGCAAAGATCTAATCTTGATTGGTCTGGCTGTTTCAAGAGCTTGTTTACAAATTTTTCAAGTTTGCATTTGTAACGAAAGGATGAAGCTACGACGAACGGGAAATGGAACTAGAACCGAATCTAGATCTAGAGAAAACTAAAACTTTAGCTAGAAAATCCCCACAGACGACGCCAAATTCTTTGACCAAAAAGTTTATTCTTGTTAAACTAATTAAATAAGAAGATATGGGGTAAATCCTAGCAAAAGATGATTTATTCTAGATCTGAGATAGAAGACAAAAATGAACAAGCATAGCTGAACATAAGATTTGATTACAGTCACGATTGGATTCCATAATATAAGGAAAAGACGGTGGCTTGAATAACATCAAATGATAACAAAGAATACATAAAGGAAAGAGTCACCCATTCTTGAGCAAGATAGACCTCTGTACATTTGAGAAAGTTGAACTACATATGAATGCCAAGTCCTAAGATTTATCTCCCTTTTGGCGAAGAGCCCGAGGGGGTGGAACATCTTCCCCTTCGGGGAGATGTATATCTCCCTGTGTGTTAGAATTAGCCCCCCTTTTTGTTACCCTTTCTATTGATATTTATATAAAATACTTTTGTTATCCGGCGGTCCTTAACCGGAGTATCTAAGTTCCTGGAATATCCCATAGAATAGTCCTCTAAAATATCTAAGTGTTGTACTAGCCGTTTGGGCCGATTTGAGTACTCGACCTCGACGTAGCTGAGCCACTCACCGGTATATTGTTTCCTGCACGTGACTTCGACTTGATTGATTCCTGTCATTCTTCCTTAAGTGAAATTCTTTTGATCATATTTTGACTCATACAGTCATGTTTTGTCCCAAAAAATATATTAGCGTAGATACTTGTAATTAATAGTATATTTATGTTATTTGATTGTGAAAATATTCACGAAATTATCAGTCTTTGTTAAGAAAAAGTGTTTGTAATGCCGACAAAATATCTAGATCTAAGGAAATAAAGAAACAACTAACCCCACAAGCTACGGCTAAGTACCACGTTAAAATAGTTGCATGGTTCAACACCTCGAAGGTGCCGCTTTTGCCGCTTCCCCCCCCCCCCCCCCCATTCCACCCAACCCACTCCTACCCCACCCAGCCCACCCCCAATACACGTTTTTCTCTCTTTTTCTGTTCTCACTATTTATCTTCCTTTCATTTCATTCAATCTCTTTTGCCATTGCCACCACCCAGCTCGTACGAGCCTATATTAAACCTAAGGTGGTTTAATTTAAATTAAAATGGCTACCGGAGCTGCCGGTGATGGAATATTCCGGGGAGTATTCGAGGGATCAATTTCCGGTCACGATATGGAAATTTCGAAGCGGCCGTATCACCGGAACTGTAGCTGTGCGCTGCATAAATCGCGAGGGAATTGCTCTCATTCGTCGCGGGGACTGAACGTTTCGTATCCGATTCGCCGGTCGTGGAGTGAAGGATGTTTGTCACTGGTTGCGGCGGCGGCAGCGGCAGCGGCGGGTTCCGGCCATTCATCGCCGTGTTCTTCACCTGCTGTAGCGGCTGTGGCTGATATTGGGAACGGGAAAATGAATTTGCTTCCGGTTAATGAAGATGGTGAAGATGATCTCGTTTTCTGTAAGGTTTAATTAATAATTTTTATTTATTTCTTCTTTTATTTTTATTTGAGGGTAATAATTGCTGTTTTTTTATTACGCTATTAAACAAAAAATGGTTGTTGTTCTGTTTCTCTGAGATTTGTTTGTTTAATGGTGTATTTGACAGCATGAAGAAATGTTAAATTTTTGAAGAAATAGCTTTCATTTTATTTCGTTGATTTTTTATTAATAAAATAAATTTGGCATTTCTCGATTTTTCGTAATCACCGCAAATTTAATTCCTATTAAATGATTCCATTATTTCTAGCTCCTAATTTTTATTGAATTTGCTTTTATTTTGTTTCTTAATGATTCTCGTGAACTGGTAAATAATATGGGAATCAAATGCTTTGTTGCCCTTTTCATTGTATTCCAGAACATTCAAGAATCGTCCATTTTTGCATCATACCTGTGACACGTTAGTGAATCTCATGTCGGACAAAACAGTATTCCTTCTGTTCAACTGAGTATCAATTTATTGTTTTATTTTGGTCCAGAAATAAATGTTCATTTATATAATTAAGAAAAAAATCAATTTATTTTTTTAAAATTACTTTTACGTACGTATTTCTAAAAGGTTTTTTACTCTCACATTAACTATGCTGTAGCATTTATTTAAGGGTAGTTTAGTCACACTAACTAACTTTATCTTGAATTTTATATTTCTTTAATGAATATGCCCAAAGCAAATTGGTCACTTATTGTGGATCGGGAGAGTAAAAATACTAGGTATATAACTAACTATCCTATAATACGTTTTAAAACCGTAGATTTAAAGCGGACAATATTACTCGTAAAATACACACTTACAATAAGTATCGACCATGGAAAACTAAAAAGAATCTTTAAAATTCGAGACAACCTACAAAAATATGACGAGTACTGCTAGCAAGTACGAAATCACCACGCGATTATATTGGGAGGAAAAAAGGTAGAAGTTCCGTGGCGATGGGAGATAGAGATTCTATATTTTACCAGGTTGTATTGGGAGTTGGAGTAGCACAGCACATGTGACGCACTAACTTATTCTTGGCCATATTCATGATTTCTGTCGTTTTCTCTTGTTTTCTTATTGATTGTACACCGTCAAAATACCTCAAAACCCGGCATGTCTAATTGGTTACATCTTTGCATTTTCCTTGATCATAATTACTCAACATACTTTGGTTATTCATTAGTTGTTAACTCATCCTAGGAAAGTGGCATGCACTACATAGATTTTTTTGTCCATGTGGTATTTTTTGATTTTTTAAATATATTTTATACCCTTTTAAGTGTTACTTTTCTAGATAATATTTTTTGAATAATATTTTAATAAGACTTCGCTAAAAATAATAAAGTTTTAATTATTATTTTTTAAATTTAACCTGAAAATAGTGATTTATAGCATTGCTATATAGTCAAGACATCTAAAATGATATAAAAATGCATAGTTTGATTTTTATTATTTTGGCTATAATTTTTTATATAGCTCTACATTATTGAGCCCTAATAATATTTTATTTACAGATATTATTGAAAAAAGTAAGAATACACCGTTGAAATAAATAATATTATATCAAAAGAAGAAATAAAATGAGTATATAATTACAAGTTCATTATTTTGGCTATACCTTTTTATTTGGTAAAGAAAATGGAGTTGTAGCCTCTCTTTTTCTATTGATTTGAATAGAAAATAAAATACACAATTAAAATAAATAAGCATTATATCTAAGGAAAACAATAACATAAAATACACAAATAGTACTCTATTACTTTTGCTAAAGGTTTTCTATTTGCTAAAATGATGAAGTTCCAACCAAACTTTTATAAATTTGGCACAAAAAAAGAAGAAGAAATATGCCATTAGAACAAATAGAAATTATATATATATATATATATATAGAGAAGAAATTAAAAAAATAAAAGTTAGAGTAAAGTCTACATTAGAAGCAAGAAGAAATACACCGTGGTACAAATAAATCATTATATATGATTATATGACAATTAAAATTTAAAAACAACCTACTTGGGTGCTGATTTTTAATTTTAATTTTCTTCACTCTCACGCGCTTAAAAGAGAGTGCACTTACATTCTTTGTCACATTAGCGTTCACGGAGGTAATAGCTCTCAAAAGATCAAGCTTAAAAGATAATTAAGACCACGAATAGTTTAGAAATATAATTAATAATATGTATCAAATTTAAGGGTTTAGGTTCCCCATTGTATATCATATGCCAAACTTAATTAATATTTTAACGAATATTGTTGGAATAATGACGAAGCATAAAGCAAATATTATCATGTTGGTTTGCTTAAATTGAGCAAATCTAATCCTCGGATGAGCAACAACTTGAAGGTAATTTAAAACCATAGTTGTGAGTTGATACGAAAGAGTCTTGGCGTAATTGATAAAGTTACCGTCATGTGATCAGTAGGTTGTTACGGGTTCGAACCGTAGAAATAAACTCTTGCATAAATATAGGGTAAGACCAGTAACGGAGCCAAGATTTTCATTAATGAGAGTCAAAATATAAAGAAACAAACTCACCAAGAAGTCTAGGGTGTCATTATATAGTATATATACATATATTTTTTAAAATTATCGAGGTATACAAAAAAAGTTATAAGTTGATGGGTAAATATCTGAATTCCTTTTCTTGAAGAATTCGAACAGCTGGCGTTCACCCATTTCACGGCAAATTAAATGTGAGACCATTGCAAACAATAAGAGTGAAATTAACCAAAGTAAAATTATTTTGAATAGTAAAGCGCATATTTAGATCTTTTCCCTGCTTTATATTATTTTGCTTCAGATATAGAGCCCAGTAATAAGGCTGTTCATTTGGATCGGATATCCGAAATCCGAATCGATTCATTTAATTTTGGATTTCGGATTGGACCGGATTTCGGAATGTGTTTATAAAAAATTTGGATTTCGGATCGGATTCGGATTGGTATATTTTAATCCGATCCGATCCGAAATCCGAAATTATTAGGCAATGTATAAATACTACACTTTAATTTCGGATAGTCAGTACTTTCTTTACATCTTCCTCCAAGTTATTACCTTTACAATTGCTAGAGTTAGCTATATTGGCACCATAGTACTCTCATAATTGTATAAACATGAATTTTTCTTAATGCATTGCCTCTTTTACAATTAAAATATACATATTAGTTTGCAACATTGAGGCATTTACGATCCGAAATCCGATCCGATCCAAACTTTAAAATCCGAATCCGATATAATTCGGATCAGATTTGGATTGCATTTTCTAGAATCCGAAATCCGAATCCGAAATGTGCTAAATCCGATCCAATCCGATCCGTGCATAGCCCTACCCAGTAACACTCTTTTTCCGAATATTAGTGGGACGTAATAATACCAAACTATTCAATTATTTTTTAAAATTATTAGACTTTTTGTTAGTAAACTGAATTTGTAAAATAATTCTGGAGAAGATAAAATAGTATATAAACAGAAATGTAAAAGAAACATAATTTAATCCGAGTCTACTGAATTCACAGTGTTTTCTTAAGGAACGTAATCCCCTCCTAGTACCCAAGGTTGTGGATTATTTTCTCCCAAGATAGAACGAATCACACACTGGTGTAGCAGTACTTCATACCTCAGTGTTTCAGCGAACACAATGATCGGTAGCAATTACTAGCAAATCACACTTAATGTTGCTTTCTTTATAGTTAAAACGATGCAGAAGAAAAAAGGAGAACTGAGAAATTCGTATCGAAAATCTGAGAGAATGTACTACTATTTATAGCCAATGTTGAGCTCAAATTGAAGAGGCGCAACTCTTCAGAAGGGCTATTTACGTAAAACGGCCATAACGTATTACGCAACAATAAATCGGTAATTAAGAGGAAACTTAATTTTCCATTACAAAAACTGACAACGAACAGTAAATTTTCCGTTGGATTTAATATTAATTTTTCGTTTATAAAAAACGGATATTTAATAATATTACGTTAATATTTACTATTAACAATAAACTTGGTCTATAAAATTCGTCAATTATTTGATCAAATCTGGAGCCGGAGCCGAGCAACGACGACGACGGCATGAGACTTGCCTTCTTCTTAACTCTTTAAGAGGTAGAAGAAGAGCATTGTATATATACCTATCGAAAACCTTTTCCTCTTCCAATATGAGACAATGTCCCTTTGTCAAGGAAGGAAACTCAAATATTTCATTTTCCCTCTCGTTTCCGATCACCCTCTTTTAAGCTAAATAAATCTTAAAAATCTAACACCTTTGTGGTTTAGCCCCTTTCCGAACACTACGTATAACGAAGCTTAATACATCGGATTACCTTTTTTTAGGTTTGTTATTGTTGTTATGTCAACGTGTAAAGAATATTGTAGGCCAAATACAGAGAAATCAGGAAACGAGCAGTAATATTTAATCATCTCTGTTCTGTTATGTGCCGTGCTTCATTGTACACGTTTCAAAATACGAGCAGACAGGTCTGACTGAATCATGTTGTCTTTGGTTTTTCTACATGTTGCTATTTCCTTCTGAAATTTTAAAAATGCATGATACATCTTACACTTGTATCCAACACGTATGGGCGGATGCGGACATAGTTGGTTCAATTGAATCTATAATTTTAAATGCGGATTAAAAAGTTAATATATAAAAATTTATTAAAATTATAAAAATAGTATATATGAATCCACAACTTTAAATGTGCCATAGGTTCAATGCTAAGAACTTCAAAAATTGAACTCATAAAATTTAAATTCTTGATCCGTCTTTGCCAACACGTATTCAACCTCATTGGTTGTACAATGTAGTATGAGTTCAGCCACATAAGAGGCAAACTAGATCGAGGATTTGAAAGAGGCTGGAGCATATGAGTGGCCGTTGCCCGCCCATTTTCAATACATATACACATATATTTGAAAAATTTATCGAAGTTAACTCCTTTGCACAATATATAGGTTTGCCTCTAACCTGAACCGAATAATTTAGGCTCAGATCATGTTTATATTTAAAGCTCATTAAATAAGTATAAAAAATTAATCTTGAACCCAATAAATCAAAGTAGATGTGGTAGAATCTCAAATTCTAACTTATAAAATTCAAATAATGGATTCATCACTGTTTAATGTTTAAACTCTTAGAAAATCTTGGTAAAAGCTTGAACGTCTACCTCTCAAATTCAAATCAGAAATAAAAAAGTTTAGACTCCCGTCAAGATCTTTTATATATAATATAATCCCTGAAATCTCATCTTTAATAATTATGTAGTTGGATAATTACTCATAGAAGAAGCTGAGTGTATAAACAACAACAATACTTTTAGTGGGCGTTTGGACATAAGAATTGTAAAATTTCAAAATAGGAATTTTTTTTTCCAAGTGAAAATGGTATTTGAAGTTTTGGTCTTCAATGCTGATAGATGCTTCAAAGACCTTATTTGAGCATGTCCCATCGTGTAGTGCCATATGGTTGTTGTTTCTGCATCTTTTTTTTGTAACTGTTCCTGCCACCAATGCCTTGTTTTCTGCTTATCTTGCCTTTATTATGTACAAACCTTCATGTTCTCTACCAATCCCCAATACCTTGCCACTGTAAAGCCCCTGTAACACACAGAATTCAGGGAAAAATGCAATTAAACAGCTTAGGTCCCTGGTTAGTTTTGATACTGATAGCAAGTTAAACTTAAAATCTGGCACATGAAGAACATTCTTCACTTCTTTATTCCCTGGGATCTTGGCATTTCCTGTATGTGTGATGTTTGAAGTTTTCCCTGTTGGCAATTGTACACTTCTAAATCCATCTATAATCTTAAGAGTTTCTAACAAATCTTTATTAAAGGTTATATGATGAGTGGCACCTATATCTACTATCCAATCCTGTTATGTGGCATTGGACATCAATGAAACAGTACCTGCCATGTTTGATGAACATTCTGCACCTGGTGGTTTGTTCAATAATCCTATCAATTGCTGATACTGTTCCTGTGTCAAGTAATGTCCATGAGAATGGGCTTCAGCGTTGTTGGCATCCTCCACAATTGCATTGTCGACAAATGTTCTATTTCCTCCTGCATCTTGAGTTTTCTTCTTACTCTTAAAGTCTGCTGGATAGCCCACAATTTTATAGCAATTCTCCTTAAGATGACCCTTGTAACCACAATGATCACACCTCATTCCAAAATTCCTAGGTTTGTTGTATTGAGGCTTTCCTTCCATCATAGTCAATGGATCCTTACTCACCTCAGTTGCTCCTAAAGCTATTTGGCTCTCTTCCTGAGTCACTATAGCATAAGCTTCATTCACACTTACCACAAGTCTTTTCATCAACACATTGCTTTTTATATTACTATAACTCTCATTCAAGCCCATAAGAAACTGCAGTAAACGCTGTTGTGACAAATGTTCAAGTGACGGCCTAGACTCTTCACAATCACAGCCAGGCTTTGGGGCTAATATATATAATTCACTCCATAAATCATTCATCTTCGAATAGTATGTGGTTACAGAGTCCGAACCTTGTCTCATCGATGCAATCTCTGACCACATGTAATAGATCCTGGTCAAGCTACATCTGTCAAACCTCTCCTTGAAGTCATTCCATACCTTCTTCGCACTCGATGCAAACATGATGCTCGGAATTAGCTCGTTTGCAACTGTTCTTCCTATCCAAGACAACACAATTGCATTGCACTTCTCCCATTGCTCAGCTAGTTCGCCTCGATACATGCTTTCCCACAACTTCTGTCTATAAAATCAAGCTTACTCTTTCCTCTAAGGGCTAGTTTCATTGCTTTCTCCACATGGCATAATTCTCTGGCCCTATGAGCTTAATTGGCACTAGAATTAGTCCTGGAGCATCAAATGCTTGTAGAAATAACAGATGGTTGTGTTCCAGTTGTGTCACCTCTTTTCCTGCCATTTTTGCCGATCTCGAAACTCGCCGGAAACTTTAGTCGGAGAACAATTAACCTTCAGGAACTCTCCCGCTCTGATACCATGTTAAATGACGAGCTAAGAGCTATACAAATCTAAGGACATGCAGAGTAAATAATCATCATAGCCATCTAGGGCTTAGATCTCGTGTAGAAGAAGAAAGGAAGAAGCAAGATTGTATTAGGAAGAGGAGAACATTCAGTTCTTACAAATGCACTAACAACCCCTTTTATAACTAACTCTTTTCTAACTTCAACCAACTAACCCCTCTAACTTTCCAATATTACAAGATAGCCCCCTAACTAATTATGTGTATATTTTCCTACTTCAATAAGATTCATTTTGGAAATTTCGAAAATTTGAAAAACTATAAAAAATTATTTTTCAAAATTTTCACACAAATCACCAACAAAACTTCAAAAACAACCCAAAGTAAAATTTATGTCCAAACACAACTCTAAATTTCAAATACCATTTTCAATTGAAAAAAATTTTCACCGTTTTTTTGAATTTTACCATTCTTTTGTCCAAACGCCTACATAATATAGGTTAGAAAAGAAACCTATTTTCAGTAAAAGCAATGACTGTTATTATGACTGAATACAATATTTTTTTTTGACTGTTTAAACTTGAGAGATGGTACACAGGCTTAACTGAAACTTCACTGCATAACATCTATTTCTACTAATATGTCTCAATCTATATATCTAGTTGAGGTCAGTTATATAAATCCTCAGAAATTTTCATTCGTACCTTTTTTTGTTCTAAACAAATAGTTTGGTGCACTAAACTCTTGCTATGCGCATGGACTAAACCACGAAAGGTCTATTATATATATACCTCTTATCTTGTATCTCTTTAAGATGTTATTTTTACGATTTGGACCCTTTTTCGAAAGGAAAACAAAAAATAGTAGGAAATAAAGAATAAAGAGTGTATTTGGTATAACTGAAAATATTTTTCAAGAAAATATTTTCTTAGAAAATAAGTAATAATCTTATTTATTTTCCGGTGTTTTGTACGCAAATTAAGAAAATTAAATTTTCAAAAGTATTCATAAATAATTTAGATACAATAAACATGAAGCCATAAACTTTCGAACCAACAACCTTGCGAACCCGTAAACCCTATAATTTCT
The DNA here is from genome assembly GCA_005239495.1 of Nicotiana undulata. NCBI lineage: Eukaryota > Viridiplantae > Streptophyta > Magnoliopsida > Solanales > Solanaceae > Nicotiana > Nicotiana undulata. The sequence continues at coordinate 15,895 of ML250281.1, read as the reverse complement.
AAACCTGCAAACTTCCAAACACATAAACCTCCGAACTCATAACTTTGGAACTTGTATTTCGAACCGGTAAATTGAAAATATAAAAAATATTTTTTTGCCGGGGGGAGGGGGCGGTCTGGGGAGGTGCTGTAAAAAATATTGTAGAAAATTAGAAATATATATATAAAAAATATCAGGGGAGGGGGACGTCTAAGATGGAGTAGCAGGGTGAGTGGTGACGAAAAAGATAAAAGAACTGAAATCTGAAAGAAAAAAAAGCCTTTTTGCAGTGGGAAAAGGGAGAGAAGGGGGAGAAGGTTGGGGTTAGATTTGAGGGTAGGTGAAGTTTTTGGAAAATATTTTTCTAAGGAAATCATTTTCCTCCAATTTCAAAAAATGTGTTATATAAAAAATATCTTCCAAACTATTTGGTAACCAAACAATCAAAAATAATAATATATTTTCCGAAAAATATTTTCTATCATACTAAAAACACCTTTTCCCAATTTTTGTCTCAAATGTAATAAGCTTGTCAAGTTTTGGACTCTATGCAAATGGGCCAAACCTGCAATACAATTGCAAGCCCATCATACCAATGCTTATGCTCCAATTTCCCTACTGAATTTCTTTTTTATTTTTATAACGGTGGTGTCAGAATAGTTCCACCAGATATATGCTATCTCCTACCAGCATATGTATCGAATAACTCTATCTACCAAAACTTAGATAGATGGAAAATAATAATCGAGTAAATGCTTTTACTTGCTTACCATAAAGTCGTAGAGTAAAATAATGCTGGAAAAATTTGAAAAGAACGAAAAGAAGGAGCCCAACGTGTAGGGAAAATAATTATCCGAGCTCAATGTTTGCACTAATCCAAACAATTAGTGGTCGTTTGGTAAGAGGTATAAGTACAAATAGCGTCGGGATAAAAATTTAACACCACCTTAATACTTTGTTTGGTTAGAAAACCTGAGATAAGTTATCCCGGGATTAAATTTAACACCGGAATAACTTATACCTTATAGGGGGTGAGGTAATTAATGCCGGGATAACTTATACCTTCTTCTTAGAAATTATGCAAATGTCATTCTTAATACGACATACCAAACAATGGATAAAAAATAATCCTTTCATAACTTATCCCAACATAACATATATTCCAACCAAACGACCCTTAGAGTGCGAAAATATATCATTTAACTATAATTTAATAATAAAAGTTGGCAAATACTTACCCGCACCTATTAAAATACGAGACTAAGCTAAAATGGAAAAGTAGAGGTGTTATAATAATTGAGACGCTACTAAATTTTTCAATACGCTAAAAGAAATTTAATCACTAACCATAGATTAAAATAATTAAGCATTATAATACTTCAACAAATCACAACCAGAAACGTTAACTCTTTAAAGAACAAAAAGACAAGCCGTCACTTCCATGTCTGATTTAAAAAGCTAATGGCATTGTGGTCCTAATTCTTATTAATTAATAATTAATCTTTCTTATTAGTATATGATTGTCATTATTATCCACATGATCTGTCAAGTTGCCTACGACATTTGTTTCACTATATAAAATAGTATCAAAACAATTATAAAAATGCATAATTGGCTGTAACAAACAGAAAGTTTTGCTAAAAAAAAATACGATATTGAAATATATTTTTATATCTGGACTATTTAAAAGAAATAGTATATACAACATATAGGAATTTTTTTTTATTTTTTCTGCTGATATTTTGGGACTGAAGCTTTAATTAATCAAGGGAAAATCCACATTTTTTCAACAATATCAATTAGGTAGATAACGTTAGTTGATAAATATTCCAAAAAGCAGCTGGCAGCTTGTTCATCATTTAATATAATTATCAATGCTAGTGAAATTTCATTTCATTTCATATTATAATTATTGATCATTTGTAACAGTAATTGTAACTTGTTTTGATCAAGTAATAGTATAATTAGCTTCTTAAATATGATCATAAATTCGGATTTAAAATCTTTAATTATTTCAAATAAAATTTACATATTTAAAACTACGCACTACTATAAGTCACAATAATTAATAAAAGTCATAAGAAAAGATTAAGGTCATAGAAACACTTAATTAACACTCTGAAAACTCAACAGCAGAGGTGGCAAAATGGTTAAAAAAATAGTTAACCACCCATATTATCTACTAAAAAATGGGTTGAATAATGAATTATTTAAAAACGGGTCAACTATGGATAATAACCATATTATCCATTTCGAAAATATAACCAATGAGTCTAACTTTTACATTTGTAAAGCCTCAAATTGAGGGTTCCTGAAGTCAGGGAGACTAAGAGGGTGTTTGGATTGACTTTTAAGTTGGTCAAATCAGCTTTTAAGCTCTTTTTAACTTTTTTCAGTGTTTGGCAAAATCAAAAAAAGTGCTTAAAATAAGTTTAAAACTGCTTAAAACAAGCCAAAAACAAGAAGCTGGACAGTCCTAACTTATTGCTTTTTAGCTTAAAAGTTATTTCTGCTGAAAAATCACTTTTTTTAAGCCAATCCAAACGGGCTCTAAGAATTCTCAAAAGTGACATAGGCAAGAAGTCATGGATAATATGAGTTACCCATATTATCCGCCGGTTAACCCGATTTTTATCCGTATTAAATATAGTCGGGTCAGATAATTTATCTGTTTTTATTATTTGTTTTCGATCCGAACAATATCTGACCCGCCCCGCCCGTTTGCCAATCCTACTCAACAGTATAAAAGAAAAAATACTGTATCATTCTTTTAGAAGTAACAAATAAAGAAATACCGTCATTCTTTTTTGAGATGGAGGGAGTACTTGATTCATGCAAAAGAATTATGCCCGCAAAGTGAGAATTTTTATTTTATTATATATATATATATACATACACGACTGCTGTAGTAAACGTTGTTTCTTTATCTCTACGTTCTCACTTTCTTTCTGTATCAATGAGATGAGGAGAGAACTGTAAACAGAAGCTCCAATAACGCTAAACATGGCGTTTCAGGACCATTTTTCTCAAGAACTAGCTCTACAACAACACCAACAACAAAACGACGACGACGTTTCGGATCAGTCGATGAGCTTCTCGATGAAGCTAAGTCAACAATATAGAGGAGAGAGGGTCGACGAGATCAATAACAACAACAATAATAATAACGACAATTCTTGGGAGAGGGAGAAATATAAAGCGGATATTTTGAACCATCATTTGTGTGATCAATTGTTGTCGGCACACGTGGCTTGCCTAAGAATCGCGACGCCGGTGGACCAGTTGCCGAGGATCGACGAGCAGTTGACGGAGTCTCAGAATTCGGTGGCTAAGTACTATGTTGTTGGCCAAAGTCAACGGCCTCTCGATGATAAAGACCTTGATCAATTTATGGTAACTAATTTTCCAATTTAAGCTTTCTTTGTTTAATTTCCATTGTATATACATGGATACGTTCTATATATTTGGATTTAATTCATTGCAAAATCCGATGATGCAGTTTAGATGTTTTTTTCTCGTTGCTCCAAATATTGGAGGAGAGTTGGTGGAGGTTTAATTAGTGATTAGCTAAAACAGCCAATTTCTCTAAACGTTTGGTTTGGGAATTAGGGTAGAGGGTTAGTACGTAGTCGAGCATTTGTCTTTTCTATACGAGTGTTAGGACCGAAAAAGTCAGGTGTTCGGAAACTAGTAAAACAAACCTTGTACAACGATTAATCAAACAAAAGAGAAATATATCAAAAGAAACACAAACATTTAATGTGGTTCGGTCAATTGACCTACGTCCACCGCAGAGATGAGCAATTCACTATATAAAAGAGAGTACAAAATATCGAGAGAACATCATCACAAAGAGGCAAATACACACTAACGTTTCTCATTTATCATCGTTTAATTGTTGCGTTACTAGCTTTCGCATGACACTTGATTTTTTTCCGGTCCTAACAACCACTAGTTCTATTACTATTGTGGTGTTTCCTTTTCCTAGATTTCTATTACCACCTGATATTGTTTCTGCTTCGATTTTGTTATAATCTTGTTTCTTTAATTTTTTTTGGTTCTTTGGGTTCTCTAAATTGGTTAATGATTGGTTAATTATTTCTGGAAAGTGTGTTTCAATCCTATATATTGAAGATTTTGATTGATTTTCTTTGCATAACCGAGAAACCCCTAAAGGTTAACCGGCTCACGAATCGCATTATGTAAATAATGGGCTCTCTATTTTGCTCTCTATTTTGTATATTTATTCATTTAAATATCAAGCTTTTTATATGTGACAAAATTTGAACTTGTGACGTGCGTCTAATCCAAATAGATTAATAATCTGCTATAATAATTAATTAAATTACAATAATTGTATAAAAATTCTTCACACTGTCAATATATATAACTTAATCGATATATCTTGTTTTTTTGTGATGTAGACACATTATGTTCTGCTGCTCTCTTCCTTTAAAGAGCAACTGCAACAACATGTTCGTGTCCATGCAATGGAAGCAGTCATGGCTTGTTGGGAGCTTGATCAATCTCTTCAAAACTTAACTGGTTACACAATTCTCTACTCTATTTTTTCAAGTTTCTCCTATTACAGTCAAACCTCTTTATAACATCCTCGTTTGTTCCGAATATTTTGGATGTTACAACGAAGTGTTGTTATAGAGATCATATACTGTAACGTAAGATGAAAATTGGTTCCGGAAAAACTTGGCTGTGTTGTTATATAGAGATGTTGTTATAGAGATGTATGACTGTATAACTAGCCTATCTCACTTGTTACTAGATATTTTGATGAAATACTCTATCACCTATATTAAAAGTTCACCCGTTACTAGAATTATTGCCCGAGCCAAGAATTTTATCAAGGGGCGTCAAAATATAAAAGGAGTCATATACATAAAAATAAATTGAAGATTTAACCCAAATAGCCGCACACCTAATATCTTAAACTTAAAATAGCTGGCGGATGAATAATATAGATGTAATTCATATACAATATATGTATAGCTATATATAATCAATATATAATTTATGTATACCGGCTAGAAAAAATAAACATTAAATATGACCGATTGTTTGTGTAACAATCCCAAATAAATAGTAACTTTCCGGCAAAAGGGTGTCAATTTGACACCTCTTAGCATAGGGCGTGGCTCCGTCACAGACTAAAATCGAGGGAAAAGAAAAACTCTTCTCCACCTTTTCAACCATTACATACACATATTGGCAAAGGTAGACCGCAGATGCATCTTATATTCTTCGGATTCAACTGAATTCAATATTTTCATTATAGAATACAGTAATATTTATAGATATATATTTCATATATTAATATATTTATTTTAGATCCAGTGTTTTCAAAGAGTCTTTTAACCTTGTTAGAGATTCTGATGCCAGTAAGAAACATCAAGAACTTCTACTACCTTTCATTTTTATTTTTATTTTGTATAATATGATTAGTCTAAGATGAACTTAAATGAGGAACATAGTTCAGGTTGGATTTATATAACCGACCCCAACCAGTTTGAAATTGAGACGTAATCATTATTCATGCGACCAAAAGGTCACGGGTTCGAACCGTGGAGACATCGGGTAAGGCTGCGTAAGATAGATCCTTATGGTACGGTCCTTCTCCGGACCCTGCGCATAGCAGGAGTTTAGTGCACCGGGCTGCCCTGCGTAACCATTATTATTGTATTAAAGTCTGAACTCATAATGCCATAAGTGCAAGGAATTCAATATTAAAAACCTAATGATTAAGCTCATCAAGTTTGACTTATAGATCCATTTTTTTGTGTCTCTTTTGAATGGTATAGTGATAATTGGATATGATTTGCTAACAGGGGTAGCACCAGGTGAAGGTACAGGTGCAACTATGTCAGATGATGATGATGACCAAACAGAAAGTGAGACAAACACAAACTGTTATAATGGAGTTTTAGATGGATCAGATAGCACTGGCTTTGGTCCTCTTGTACCTACTGAAAGTGAGAGGTTTTTAATGGAGCGTGTGAGACAAGAATTGAAACAGGAGTTCAAGCAGGTAAAGAATCATAAATTGGTTTTGTACAATAATTTGTTAGAGTGACAATTAAGTCGGATTCTTCGCGTTTAATTGAACCCTATGCTTTCGACTCTAAGTTATGTTCGCATTAGATTAAAATGTATATATATATAATAACATCATACTCGTCAGCCACCGAAGCTTTGGAACAACAGTAAAATCGTCTCCGTTTAACCATGGATTCGAGTCGTGAAATGATCAGCATGCTTGCATTAGTGTAGGTTGTCTATATCACACAGTTCCTTGGAGTATGGTTCTTTCCTGAACCTTGTGTAAATGTGAAATGCTTCGTGAATCAGACTGCCCCATTTTTACATTAAAAAGCATACATATAATAACGCCACACTCGTCAGCTACCAAGCCTTGAAACAATAATGGTAATTCGTCTCCGTGTGATCATGAGTTTGAGCCGTGGAATTAATCTGCTACTTATGTTTGCATCAAGTAGGCCGCTTATCTAGCACTTCCTTAGAGTGCGACCCTTGGTACACTGTACCTTGTATAAATATGAAATGCTTTGTAAATCGAACAATCATTTTTTTAAATTCTTTCAATCCATTAGTTCTGAATTTTGGATTCGTCTCTGTTAATTACCATTAGTTTCCCTCTTTTTTCTTTTCTAGGGTTACAAGGAAAAGATTGTGGACATTAGAGAAGAAATTTTACGCAAAAGAAGAGCAGGAAAGCTGCCTGGTGACACTACATCTGCCTTAAAAGCTTGGTGGAAGTCACATTCCAAGTGGCCTTATCCTACAGTAAGTACACTGAAACTCTTCATAATAAGTTTGATATATTAATACAACAACAATATAACCAGTATAATCCCACGTATTGGGGTATGGTGAGGATATTGTGAACGCAGACATTACCTTACCTTGTGAAGGTAGAGAGGTGGTTTCCAATAGACCCTCAGTTCAGGCAAGCATAGGTACCACAATAATAACAAGAAAACAAGACGGGACAACACAGAAAAACCATGTAAAAGCAGCATTCATAACAAGATATAGTAAGATGATCGAAATGAAACAAACGAGAGGTATTCAAATACGCCTACTACCAACCAAATGCGAGAGTACGTAATACTATCGGTATGAATAATCTAGACTACCTAACCTACTATCCTAATCTTCGACCTCCATACCTTCCGATCACAGGTCATGTCCTCGGTTTGCTGTAGCTGCGCCATGTCATGCCTAACCATCTCACCCCAACTCTTTTACGGCCTACCTCTACCTTTCCTAAGTCCCTCCAATGTCAACCTCTCACACCTCCTTACCAGAGCGTCTGTGCTTCTCCTCCTCACATGTCCAAACCTTTTAATGCTCAATAAGGACCACACCTAGGGATGGCAATGGGGCGGGGCTGGGCGGGGGCGGGGCGGGTTTTGTAAAACCCACAAAAATGTCAACCCGCCCCGCCCCGCATAGTTATTTTTTCAGTTTTCAACCCGCCCGCCCCGCCCCGCCCTGCTTAATTTTTTTCTTCTTCTTTTTTTCTCTAATTTCGTGTTTTATTTCTATTTTCAATCATTGGTTTCCTAAAAACATATTCATTACACCGGCATTCCTTGTAATGCGTCATAGCAGAGAATATCTTTACCTTTGTAATAATGTATATGATCTTTCAAAATAAATGGGTTACTATCATTTCCTATTACTAATACGATATATTGACTTTTGTAATTTTATTTTTGTGAGACTTATGCAAATTGGTTAATTATAAATCAAAATTGTATTCGTGCTAGTGAAGAAAAATATGAAATTGCAGTTGAAATGATTGCTTTGTCTCAAAAAAGATAAAATTCAAAGTTGACCCGCATTAAACCCACAACCCGCCCCGCCCCGCTTTAAAAATTTTAAAAATTATTTTAACCCGCCCCGTCCCGCATCAAACAAACCCGCCCCGCCCCATTGCCATCCCTAACCACACCCAACTTATCCCGAATAATTTCATTCATAATTCTAGCTAATCTGGATTGCCGCGTATAAAGATATTATAAGTTACATAATGTTAAGTTGACCTATAATATCGTGTTAACCCTTCATAATAAGTCAAATAATGGATTAAATTGCAATGATAGACCAAAAATTCCATGTATTATAACTTGTTAATCCTTTATAACATTATTTACTTTATGGGAACAAAATTATATTAGGAGGAAGATAAAGCAAAGTTAGTGCAAGAGACAGGGTTGCAACTAAAACAAGTCAACAATTGGTTCATCAACCAAAGGAAAAGGAATTGGCACACTACTCCATCATCATCTTCTACACAGAAAAGCAAACGAAAGAGCAAAGAGGTAGCTAGGATGATTCACTTAGTACTGTTATAACTTTATCATATGCTTTACAAAGTTTATACTTACTAATTTTTTATTTTTGGTAAGAGTAGTGCAGGTGAAAAGTTAAGGAATGACCACTTTACATGATGGGGAAAACTCATGTGTTTGTTACGTTGAAAGTCATTTTATGTACGGACTATCTCTAAACTTAGACGGTATTATATTGTATACTTTTAAAATCAATTTTTTTTTAATAAATAAAAAAATATGTGTATCAGTTAGAAGTGCAGCCGGTGTCTTTATCTGGATCTAGACCAATGTATTATAGGTTTTGCAATTTTGGATGCTACTATTGCTCATTTTTTAAATAGAAACCAGTTGCAGTTTATGAATAGATCATTCGAAATATCTCTTTTCATGGTCTCGTGCTATGAAGGGGAGCCTTGGCGTAACTGGTAAAGTTATTGTCATGTGACCAGGAGGTCAAAGATTCGAGCCGTGAAAATAACATATGCGTACAATAGACTCTTGTGGTCCGGACACGTACCCCAATCTGCGTATAGCGGGAGTTTAGTGTACCAGACTGACCTTTGTATGATCTCATAATGAAATAGTGTACACCTTACAAGAATGAAAGTTTATCCATTTACGCTTATCCATCTAATATGGAGAGCCTTGTCGTAACTGGTAAAGTTGGTATCATGTGACCATGAGGTCACGGGTTCGAGCCGTGAAAGTAGCATCTTACAAAAATACATGGTAAGAAGCATACAATAGACCCTTGTGGTCCGGCCCTTTCCCGGGTCCGTGCATAACGTGAGCTTAATGTTTCGGGTTGTCCTTTTTATGATCCCATGATCAAATAGTGTACACTTTACAAGAATGAAAGCTTATCCATTTAAGAATGAGAGTCTTGGCGTAACTGGTAAAGTTGCTATCATGTGACTAGGAGATCACGGGTTCAAGCCGTGTAAATAATATCGTACAAAAATATATGGTAAGATGCGTACAATAGACCCTTTTGATCCGATCCTTTCCCGTACCTGTTCATAGCGTGAGCTTAATGTATGGGGCAGTCCCTTTTATGATCTAATGATCAAATAGTGTACACTTTACAAGAATGAAGCTTATCCATTTAAGCTTATCCATCTAAGAATAAGAGCCTTCGCGAAACTGATAAAGTTGTTATGATCATGTGACCAGGAGGTCACGAGCTCGAGCAGGGAAATAACATTTTACAAAAATACATGGTAAGAAGCATACAATAGACCTTTATTGTCCGGCTTTCTCCAAACCCGCATATAACGCGAGCTTAATGTACGAGACTGACTTTTCGTCATGATCAAATAGAGTACACTTTACAAGAATGAAAGCTTATCCATTTAAGTGGAAAGTAGCTTTCACATCTTAACTTTATTGTTTTAGATTTTAAAACGATAGTTGATTTCCTGTGCTATACTTTTTTGCCGTTGGGATAGGATACAATAAGATCTCGTATATAGTGACACTAAGCTCGTATGCAAATAGTAATTAATGCTTTCACAATTTGACTTATCTTGTGTTGCTTACAATAACGATGAATTTAACGTCCTTAGTCAAAAAATTATACTATTTCTCTCTACGCTTGTAATATAATAATACAAATTACCTTTTTAGTATTATTTGATCAAGTACTTGGCTCATAATATTAGTTTGACTAGTGCATTAAATAAATAACATTGGAATAAAATATGATACTCCTAATAATGATTTAAAAGAAATTAAATATATAGGGAGAAAATTCACGTGAAAATATTAGTAGGAAAATTGTATAGGCTCAGTAAAACGATGATATCAAACATTTTAAATTTTCTTGTGATAGAAGAGTGTCATAAGAAATTGGAGTTATCATTTTAAATTTCTCGTGACAGTAATTAATGCTAAACAAATTTTTTACTTATCTTGTGTTGCTTACAACTAGGGATGAATTTAACACCCTTAGCCAAAAAATTATATTGTTTCTTAATGAAATTTCTCTCCACGCTTACAATATAGTAATATAAATTACTTTTTTTAGCACCATTTGATTCAATACGCGGTTCAAAATTTTAGTTTAACTAGTGCATTAGACAAATAACATTGGAATAAAATATTATCCTCCTAATAATGATTGAAACAAATCAAATTTATATATAGAGAAAAAAATCACGTGAAAATATTAGTACGAAAGTTATATGGCTCAATAGAACAATGATACCAAACATTTTAAATTTCTCGTAATCGAAGAGTGTCATATAAAATTGGAGCCATCGTCTTTAGCTCATACGTACTAATACTTCCTTTTTTTTTTCCACCGCTCGTTGAGCCGAAGGTCTATCGAAAACAATCTCTCTATCTTTATAAGGTAGAGATAACGTCTGCGTACACACCAGTGGCGAAGCCACGTAGTGTTAAGGGTGGTCAATTGACGACCCTTCGTCAAAAAATTACACTGACGTACGTTGTGAGCGCGTGATTTTTGCTCGCCATATCATCCTATAAAAATCTCAATAAATTATTTGATTTCATGAATTTTGGTTGAATTTTAGTGATTAATTGTGAATTGTTCGCGTTTGCATTGATTATAATTCATCTTTAAAGTTATTGAAATTGCGTCACTATTACTAGAGAATTATGAATTCGTTATTTATTAATCGAATTAAATAATAGACGAATGATGATTATTTGATGTAATGTAGTTGTCAACAACTAATTACTAAACCATTTTTATCCAATGAAATCACGGTTTTAATTAAGAATATAAAATTAATAATTTTATCTGTAATTACTCCATGAAGCGAAGTCAAAAATTAGTTGTTACATTTTAGTTTAATTAGGATTAGTATTAATTAAATTGAGGATTTTAACTAGGTTTAAAATAATGAAGAAAATCGGACCTGGGCCAAAACAACCCAGGCCCAAGCTGCCCAACCCAATGGACCCTATGACCCGGCCGGCCTATTGGATTAATGAATCAATCCCACCCGTTGATCTATTGTGACCCAACAGCTGGGAACTCAACCTCCTAATCAAATAAATATGTCCTAACACTACCCCCTACCCCATACGCCCAAAGTCTAATACCCCTCTTCCCCCTTCATCTTTTCCCTCTCTTTAGAGACCAGCTGGTCTCCGCCCAGCACCACCTCCTCCAATCGTAGGTCCGCCGTAACTCCGACGTCCGCCGCCGGCCGAAAATCGCCTCCGGCGGCGGAAATTCTCCAATCAACTCCATTTTTTCACCAAACAATCCCCATCACTCCCTCTACCACTTCCCATCATCGGTTTTCCCAAAAACCTAACCAAAAAATCCCAATTTTAGATCTAGTAAGGCCGAACCCTAGAAGATCAATACCGGCCAATTTGAAGACAATCAATGGCTCGAACCTACATGAGTCAATAGCTTTTGATGAGAGCTATTGATTCATGCGGGTTTGAACCATTTTCAAACCCGAAGGAGTCCGACCAAAATCCGGTGACTTCATTTCTTCGGCCAAACTGTTTGTTTTACGGGTATTTCTCCTCTTTCCTTAGCTTCCCATGAAATACTGGGAAAAAAAATCATGCTAAAACCTGTGCCTATTAATCTTTATTACTGTTAGGTTTGTTTTTGTCTTAAGCAGCCATTGTTTCTTCTGTAATATGTATTTTTTTGTATTTGTAATCAAATATAAAAGAAACCTAAAACTATTTTTGATTAAGTTACCGTTTGGTTACGATAAACTATTCTGCCCGGGTTGTGTTGGTATGCCGTTGGCATATGGAAGTCGTATCGATTACGGATATTCTGTTTTGAATTAGGTTGTCTTGTCTCCCCTCTCCTCAATACCCTATCTTAACTGTCGTCACCATTGCTTCTGAACTCTTCTCCTCTTCGTGTTATTTGCTGTTTAATCGATTAGTTGGATGAGTAGTTAATTTTGCCATTTAGATGACTGTACCTCCTGATTCAGGGTATAAGGCTCGTTTTCATACGATTATCAGTGTTAGATTAGGAGAAAACAACTTTGCTAATCCGTGATTGTATGTCTGCCCCATGGTTAACTGTTCATGGCTGATCTGATTATTTTTTGAGATTGAGTTAGTTGACTAGCTGCTTAGTTAATTGGGAGGCTGGCTAGTCCTGTATCAGTGTTTGGTCATGATTTAACCTGGATTAATCAAGCTTGATTTAGTTAATCATAACTTCCTAAAATTAACTTTTTAATAGGTTAACCTAGTCTAGTAGTCTCTTAAATAAATAGCTAAGTCCTAAAATCTGTCTAAACTGATTAGTTTAGGACTAACTAACTAAAACAAATTAGTTAACCTAGGTTGTTAGCCTCTTAAATAATTAACTAAGTCCTAGAATCTGTTTAGGATAGTCAATTTAGGTTTCATTAACTAAACAAATCATTTAACTTAAGTTAAGAAAAATGGGTTGACTAACCTTAACAAAGCCTAATTTAAACTGATTAAGTAAATAATTTACAACCTAGGCTTAATAATTGGTTAAGTTTCTGATTTTAGGTAATCAAATTGATTTAACTTAACTAAATCAGTTAGCTTAAGTTAAAGAATTAAATTGATTGACCTACTTTAATTAATTAGCATAAACATAGGTAATTAGTATGAAACTAACTCTAAACTCCTAATTAATTAACCTTTAAACTAGTTGACCTAACCTTGGTTAAAGAATAACTAGTGGTCACCTAAAGAACATAACTAGTGTTAGTTAACTAAAGTCAAGAAGTAACCCAAGTGAGTAATCTTGATTACCCAATGGTAAATTCAGGGACTCCAAAGGGTACAATAGGTAATATAGACTTAGTAAATCAGATTTTTTAAGGGTACAAAGGTCTTTAATAGTTGAGAATATTCTAGAATAGGGGCAGCTGTCCAAAAAGATAAAGTTGACAGCTTCCCTATGTACTATTATGTACTATTTGCAGCTTTTTGAATGAGGGATATTCCAAAAGATACCCCATTCCCAAATACCTATAAAGGGACCCTCTCTTCACACTTTAAGGACCTTTTTTTTTCTGTCTAAAGAAAGCTGCTAAAAACGTTTGAATGCAGAATTCCACACACACACACATATATCATTCTGAAAATACATGAACAGTTAAAAGAAAAATAGAAAAATAGAGCAACAATTACTGAAAACAAAAAGTCAGTAGAAAGAAAAAATCTGGTCATCTTCGAACAAAGGAAAAAAAATCAGTGTTGTTTTGGATTTGGAGTCCTCTTTCTTCCTGGTTTCCTCTGGTTTGCTGGCTGCTGTTACTGCTTTGTTTCTCATCCTTCTCCTAGCTCCTAGATGATTTCCTCTTGTCTTGACCTTTATTTGGTCAAGCCTTGTGCTGCTTTTCCTCTTTGAAGGTATGTACTGCACTTCTATGCGAAATTATTAAATCCAAAACTGGTATTGAAATTATTGGTTCATGTTGTGTTTCTTTAAGATTGTGTGAATCTGAATCTTCTTCTCCTCCATTCTTGATGTGAAAACTGAAGTAAAGTTATTATTACCTAAGTGTATGAATGTAACTCCTGAAATCAGCTTTATTATTTGCTAAATGCCTGTCAATACATTTGGCATGTGGTAGTTAGATATTAATTTTATATTTGTTTAGCATATTGGTGTGATTTTCACTTGGGTAGATGAGTTTGATCCCTTAATAATCAAACTCACCCCATGATGAGTGCATAAATCTTGGCATGGTTGGTTGAAGTTTACCCTTCAAAAGGGTACAAAGTGTGTAGTCAAAAGGCATTAGAGTTGAGGAATCTGAACTTTTGAATGGTCAGGTTCATCCTCTAAAAATGCCTAAATAATCAAAGTTCCATCTAATTTAGAATTATGTTGTTAGTAGCACTAAGGTAGATGAATTTGACTTATTGATAGTCAAACTCACCCCCATATTAAGTGCTTAAATAAGTTGCTCATGACCTTGAAGTTATCTCTTTTAGGATGTAGAATAAGTAGTCAAAAGGCTTCTTAGAGTGAAGAATCAGAATCTCCTAAAGTGATATGATTTTATCTCCATCCCATAAAATTAAAGTTATGGTACAATTGCCAAGAGGAACAAAAGGTAAAACCAATAAGAGCTGAATCTGACCCTTTTATGGCCAGACTCAGACTATAAAAGCATGAAGAATGTTTGTTCCTCTAAGAGCATCATCAAAGACTGAATCTAACCTTCTTCATGGTTAGAAACACCTTTTAACAAAGTTCAGAAGTATATCTTCAATGCTGTCCAAACAGCCAAGTGTTGGACTTAATGTCAAAATTTGCTCTATTTGTGTTCTTTGTTCATTAAAGAGACTTAGCGAGTAAGCCTCTATGTAGCTTTAGACTTATGTTAGCGTTGGCATTAGGGGTTTAAAACTTGACTCATTCATGGTCAAGTTCACCCTCTGAAAGATGCATAAAGATCTGTTTGTGATAGTTCACTCTAAACAAATTTTTAGAATTAAAAGCTCGTTAAGACCTATTAAGTATTTACTCTCTTTGTCAGAATTTCATGTGTAAATCCGAACTTAAAATGCTTGAAATCTGGTTGTTCATCTATGTGTGATCATAACAGTAAAATGACCACTTAAATACTTCTGTGATTTAATCTTATATCCATGAAGTCATAATAGAGTCATTAGATGGCACCAAAGGGTAGTGAATCTGACACCTTCATGATCAAGTTCACACCATAAGATGTTTAAGTGTTGGTCTGGACAACTCAGACCTTATGTAATCGGATGTCACTATGGTGACAACATTTAAAAGATTGAATCTAATCCCCAGAAATGATTAGATTAAGTCTTTTGCAGTGCACATAAACCTGTATAGTTTAGTCGAGACTAAGGCTGAAGAATACAGGTCTCGAAGGACGAAGGTTGTTGGCTTGCACAGGAGTAGCAACCAAACTCTGTTCCTCTTATTTTTCTTATTATTTAGAAAAAACTGTATTTTAATTTAAGAACAATGTAATAGCGTATTTACAGTCTATTGTATACATTTTTCAGTTGTAATAAGGACTGGACTATATCGAAATTTGTAATTCAGTTACGTTTCTTAGAATGTCTATCATAACAGTTACGGAATCCGGAATTGTAGACTGATTAATTGTGTTAAATCATTATTCTATCAATCAAACTGTTCGAGTGATATCAATTCTGCCCTAAAAGTACCAGATAATTTTTAACTCAAGAAGTTTGCGCAGTCTATTTTTGTTATATGAGCTGTTCTGATAAAGGTTCTCTGTTAGAACTATGAGAAATATACAATTATTCGTGTATGGTATGTAGGTCAAATGGCCGAAGAAATCTGATGCAAGTAACGTTATTATTTGTAATCCAAAATCTTTTTTTTTACTACAACACAAACGTTACATGTATAGGCGCATCTGCTCTTGATTTTTTAGCTATTTAATTTCGAATCATCTCAAAACTAGATACAATTAGGATTGGCCAAAGAGTTGAAATAATCTGGGGCTAAAACATGGCCATTGCCCGAAACCTGTTATCCTTAGGCTATTGGACGTTATTTCAAGCAACCCTTAGGTAGAAAGAACACCTTTAGT
>ML250279.1:0-19610 GCA_005239495.1 Nicotiana undulata | reverse complement strand
GGGAAGGTTTATAATTTTTTTTGACTCGTAACAGGGCTCCAACTTAAGCATAATTTTAAACTATAATCAAAAGTTGAGAGATAAAATTAAACCTTTTTCCTCGTCCACCTTCACAATAAAACTCTCGTTAATTGCTAAGTGCAATGGTATGATTGGACCGATAAATTTACCAGAAAAACAAAATTGAGCAATTTCAAATAGTCAAGAGCAAATTTGGACCGGCCATTCCCAAACTTAAATCCACCTAATTTCAGAATCATAATATACACCACTACATGAAATATTAAACAGGACATTAACGGCTATTTAACTTTTTAGAATCCAGAGCAATAATAAGGTATTATGCAGCAAAGTATGAAGAGAAGGGAACCAAACTAACAGGAACCACATTGGAAGAGAAAGCTGTAGTAGATCAATGGGTAGAAGTGGAATCCAACAACTTCAATGACTTGGTATACAACATGGTACTCCAACTCCTCGTGTTTCCTAAGATGGGACAGAAGAGTGACTTGACAGTGGTACACAAATGTGCCGACAAGCTAGAGAAAGTCTTCGACATCTATGAACAAAGGTTGTCCAAAAGTAAATACCTAGCAGGAGATTTTTTCTCACTAGCTGATCTCACCCACCTTCCTAGCCTTAGGTTTTTGATGAATGAAGGTGGTTTCCCACATTTGGTGACTCACAGAAAATGTTTGAACGATTGGTATTTGGATATTTCGAACAGGCCTGCTTGGAACAAAGTGTTGGAGCTTATGATGATGAAGAAATCAGAGATGCCTGCACCCCCCAGTTAAAGAAGTAAAACTTTAAGAAAAATAAACAACTATATTTAGATTTGATATCTTCATTGTGTTGTAACCGGCCGGAGACAAATTTAAATTTTATATATGAGTTTAAGTTCTGTCGACATTGACAGGTGTGTATGTAATATTTTTATACCATCACTCTAAGTTTATAAATACCTACAATAATCAGTACTAACATGTTCTGATAGCATGGAAGATGTAGTAAATAACTTGTATACTAACATGTTACAATGTTGGTATAATTTTTATTTTTCGTATCTAACTTGTTATGCCAGATTTTTCTCGTAGTTTGGTTCCCATTTGTTGCCCTCAACTATGGGCTGTTAAATTTTTCCAACGTGTCCAACAAATCCATCTGATAAGGGACAATATGGGCCTTCAAGATAACCCACTTAAGTTATGGGCTTTCTTTCATTTGACATGGTCATGACCCAGATAGCTTTCACTAACTACGTTTATCACTTGAGAAGGGAAAAAAAAGGAAATTTTATCTCATATAGCAAAGGTATACACCTTATTTATTATAAACCAAAATTATTATTTTCTATAGCTACCTTTTATATTTTATAGTAAAATAAGTATTTATGGTATATACTACCATTGAGGCATGAAATATGCTATTTATGTTTTTCCTCTCTCTTAGACATAATTGTCGTTATTGTATTCATTAATACATGACACGAATACATGTGAATACATGAAACCTTAACGCATACCTATAGGTATGCGTTAGGGTTTCATGCCCGGGCACATAATTATGTGCCCCTTTTTATAGGTATGCGTTAGGGTTTAGGGTAGAGTAACCTCCAAAAAACACTTATAGACCCCTAGGATTTCAAGAGACATGTAGTAGCTTGAATTTAGGATTTCGCTTGATCCTTTAAAATTTCGTGTCCATAGTTTCATAGAAAATTAGCTTTTATAGTGAATGACAGGCATGCTGTTATAGAGAGGTCTGACTGTATATGAAGAGCTAAAGATAGACTTTGTAGTTTGTGTAAAAGATGCAACTAATAAGTTCTGTTTACATAAATTACACAGAGAAACTTTAGGCAAGTGCAAGTTATTCCCTTGTAAATGTGGTCCCGTAAATGGTTGTTTAGAGGGAAATAGTAGAGAAGTTGTTGGGTTTGTGTAATACTCTCTGTGGTCCAAAATAAGTCCAAAATAAGTGATTTTTTGCATGTTTTCACGCATATTAAAAAATTCACCTTTTAGCATTAATTAGCAATGAAATTGACCATATTAACGTTTACTATCCCACTTAGATACTCCTAATACATATTCCAACACTATTTACTCCAAGGGCAATGTAGGAAAAAAATTCATGAATTCCAAAAAAGTCACTTATTTTGGACGACAAGAAAAAAAATCAAAAAATCACTTATTTTGGACCGGACGGAGTATAACATATGCATTAAAACATACACTGACAAATACAAACACAAATAATTCAGTTTGAACAGAAAGACTTTTGACCTTGAATATCACAGTGATCACTGGTAATTTTCATACAAGTTTTTGCTGCTTGACCTTGCCAATTCACCCAGCTGCGACAGTCATTTCACTTGTTTTATTAAACATAAAAAATGAACGAGATAGTAATTACCTAACAGGCCATAAAATGGGTTGTTGATTGAAGCAAAACAAACAAAAATCTTTTGTCCTATATAACGTATCGTGACACTCGTGACTAACTATATGGGTCCAACTGTGGCATAACGACCAAAAGAAAAGATAAAAAGTTCAGAGTAGGAATAATAAACGATGTAATTATAGCTATTCGTATAAGAATGCATTTGATTTTAGTGCAACACACTAGTAATACACATTCCCACCACAGATATTGGATATTTTCCTAGAACAAGATACTGCTTTTCGGCTTTCTCATCTATTTTGAGATTACTTATTGTTACTTTTGAACTACTTATAGCACTTTCCCCATCCACAACAAAAGGAAATAGTATCAATGCTACGGTAGTAATTAATTGATTGGGGGTCTACATTGCCTATTTGACACCATTTATGATGGTGACCATATAAAATGGATACAAGTAATTTAGTGGGGCATTTTTCTCGTTAGTCTACAACTACATTGTTCAGAAGGACAGATGAATAGGATTTGGCTCCTCTCCAGTGATTTTCCTTCCATTTTACTCACTACTATTAACCTATTTCATTTGAGTAATTTATTTTCTTTATCTGATTATGACTAAGTGTTTTCCCAAATCGGTTAAATTATCGTGAAATCAGTCTTATGCTTCCCCAATCAGGATATCTCATAGTAACTAACTTCAATCCAAATTGGTTGCTTCACTAAAATTCCGTATGATTTCTTCCCTATTGAAGACAAAGAGAAAAAGTATTGACGTCATTCTGACTTCTAAATTCTAAAAAGTGGTGAAAATACATATACAATTGTTCGCTGATTAAGCATGTTGTCATCCATCAATTCTTCTCTTTTTTTTTTATTTATTGTTTTCTCACTTGTTTACGTTGAAGCCCCGATTAATCCATCAATTCTTCTCTTTGGTTAAGAATGGAGGGATCTTATCCGGCCAACAACCCTCGTTGATAACAATTCTTCTCAATTTATTGATTCTTGTCTCTTGAGAATAATAATATGCACGATGAATTTTCCAGAAAATTTCCTAGCATTTTGGTGGAAGGTAATCAATGGTCAGTCCAGTCTTTGTTTTTGTTTGAAACTATTTTTCCAAGAATTTCTCTTTGGAATATTGAAAATATACGTTTCTTCCCATGAATTTTCATGGAAAAAGAATAGACAGGGGTGACGCTTTGCAATCAAGTATTATTTTTGTGCAGGATTTAAATTCCGAGAAATAACGTTCGACTATCTACGACCCACTTGGCTGGAACAAAAAACAGGAGCTTTGAAATGTATTTAACGACCAAAGGATTTTCCAAACGACCAAAGGATTTTCCACAAAGTGGATAAATTTTCCCAGGAAAACGAAATGAATATTTCAGAGTATTGACAAGAGAAGAACACTACGCGAAATTTTTTGTATCAATATTTTGGAGGCATAAAACATGAATTTCCAATACCGTAGATATTGTTTAAGCATTCTTAACTGCTACTTATAACAGTCTTTAATTTATTTAAAAATAAAAATGTTTAAAACATAAAAGTAGTTAAATACAAATATTAATTAGATGACTGAACCATATAATTAATTTCGACCTAAATTTTACGCCCATCTTTGACTATATAAATTACATATCTGTTATGAAACAATAAACTAAAGAACAAGAACAATATTGTAGAGAAAAAGAGAAAAAAAATTCTTATTGAATTTTGGGATGATTTACAATAGAGTAAGACCCCTCTATTTATAGGAAAAGAATGACTTAGCCACCAAGTAATAAACCCTAGAATCTCTCTAGAATATAGGCATTCAGCATAATTATATTTCATTTTGGACATAAGTGTTTGAAAATACTTCTTCTCTTATGTAGTCTTCCAATAAAGGACCAGTTGCCTTTTCCCCTCTACATCCTCATCTATCACTAACTGCCACGAACACTGCAAAATTAATGAAAACTTATGTTTTATGAATTCATGTATTGTTTGAATCCAGAATACAGATTAGATATTGTTTCCTCTTTACTATGAGAAATAGTACACTTATAAAAAAAACTTACATTTGGTTTAATTCATAAAATTTATTTATTTTTATGAAATACTTATAAGTGGTGTATAGTTAACTACGTGTATTTACCAATATAACTCATTTAAGCTTTATCTAATCGAAAAATTCAAAGAGAATTAAAAATGAGAACTAAAGTTAATATTAGAATTACGTAAATTCATCTTACAACTACTAATTATACGAATAAAAAAATTTAAATTATCATTAGTTGTACAATAAGAGAATAAAAATATATGTAAATGAAATACAAACTTTATATTAACGACCAAAAAACTTTAGTAGGAGCACCTCTTTTTCCTTGCGACATAAATTTAAAAAGTTGTGCTTTCTACTTTTATGCATTGTTCTGCAATCTAAGCATGTTTTTTATAAAATATACATTGAATGCATGAGTAACTGCAACATTAATATCGAGGTAATAATATTTTTTGCTATTTTCATACATATTAAGAATTTCACATATTAACATTAATTAATAATGATATTGATTATATTTATCGTAGTTTACTCTTTGAAAATATAACAAACTACTCCTAGACTCTTTATTTCAAGGGCTACTTTGGAAAGCAAAAATTAATTCCTTCTCGATATATGAAAAAATCAAATATACACAAAAATACTAAAAAATCATTTAAAGTGGACAGAGGAAGTACCATTTAAGGAATACAAATCACCAGTTATTCACTTTACAAAATTAGTTAATGTTGACTTAAAAATAAAGTATGTGAACCATTCCCAAGACAGAACATTCAAAATAAAAGAAAAACCCCATTAGTTAACATACAAATACTAGAACTAATTTGATTAAATCTAAAAATAGGAAAGTACCATCTAAGTTACAAGTTTATTTTCTTTTCAGTACTCATACTAAGATGAGATATGTACATCCAAAATAGCCAATGAGACTTTTCAATCATATGTAGTAAAAACAAAAATAATTGAATCGCTTGTTCAATAATCCCATCTCAAAAGCTTCTTGCAAAAACCTCTTTTTCCCTTTAGATTAGATCGTCAAATAATTTTGATCAGAATGTATATATATAAAAGAACACCGAAATACATATTCAAGGTTTTATAAAAAAAATTATGAGAAAAAGCATCTTACAAACAAAAAGGACATATTTGCTTACCTTGAATATGCTTTAGTAAAATGCTTCATAACTCACAATTCATAGATAACAACGTCTAAAATATTTGCTTTGTCAATGTATGACCAAATGTATTCTAAAACATCCTCACATGAAAAAGGCATGAGAAAAAGTAATATTAGGAATTGGAAGGGTCGTTCAACAGTTACTGTTGTCATAGTAAATGCTTTCCTTAAATTAGGTAATTTTTGGATTTTTTAAAAATATATTACCGAGAGTGAAAACCCAAAAAATTGAGAAATAAGATAAATCAGAATCCTAGATTGTGAGAGCGCCACATCCAATTTTTAGTGCCCAGCTTTATATTTGTATATAGATATAGATTTGAATTTTCTATTAACCGCAGGTTATACCCTACGACGGTTGTGTTTCCGCTAGGTTGTTGCCATGTTAGACTCTAAGATGATGCGACTAAGACAGAAATTTCAAACAATAAAGATCCAGTCTCCGTCTCAACATATATATATATATATATATATATATATTTCTATGTTTGTTAAGTAAGAACGTAATTAAAAAGGCAAAATGGGTTTTGTTGCATGTGGAACAATGGAAGTCAAAAGTGTGGAGTATCATGCAAGTCCTTGCATGTGTCTAAGGTAAGTACAGATCCTTCATACCAATACAAAATTTGTTGACTTAATTTTTAAAAGCTAAATGTTGTAGTCAATCAAAGTCTTGTCTAACTGTCTTGGTTTATAGTACTAATTCTAGATTATGCTTTGACCAACTTATATTCCATAAATTTAGTGGTCTTTCATTCTAGAAAAATAGAAGTATTCTTGGATTTTGTGTTTAATTTCCCCCTCTCAAATAAGGCAATACTATTACTAATTTGACGAGACAAATAATTTTTTCTTTGGCTACAATCTTTTCCAGTATTTTGTAATTTTTATGTAATTTCTAAGTATTCAAATTGATATATATTGGGAATACAAAATTCTGATGTTTGAATCATATTGTACACCGATAACTAATATTTTGGGGAGGGGGGGGGGGGGGGGGGGATGGAGGCAGTGTCAGAGGCGGACTTACATTGTAGGTTGAGGAGTCACAGGACCCCGTTAGCCTCGACAAAAACTTTATATATGTATTTTATATATGTTTGTACATACAGTTGAAACCCCCTAAATATTTTCCTTGTGCCCCTAGACACAAAAAAGCAAACAGAAGGAATGGTTATGGGGGCGCGCTTTGGTTTCCTCCGTTTGCCGTAGAGCATAGGTTTGAAACTACCTTCAGCCTTTTCACCTTCTTATTACTGTTTTATACACTAATTCAGAGAATATTAGTGTACTAGAGAGCTTTATTTATTTTTTTTTTATTTTGTTGAAGCCAATTATAATTTAGTATTACTTAGTTAATTTTATTCTCTTTAAATTCTTCCCTTAAAATTAAAAAGCTTCACAATGCAACTTATTGCTCCATAAATAAAAAAACACAAATTATTTTGCCACCACCTTCTTTTTTTAGAAGAAGAAAATTGTGCCTGTATTTATTACGTTTATATTTTATTGAATTCAAATGTAGTTTAGTATTCATGCACAATAGTCAAGTTAATTAATTTTGTTCTTTTTTAAATTTTACCCTTAAAATTAAAAGTTTCAAATTACAAATTATCGCTCCACAAATAGAAAAATACAAATTATTCTGTCACAACCTTCTTTAACAATCCCTTTGACAAGGTAGCGGATATCCGTCAACTCTGACTCAGCAATGGAAACTAAGAGTTTGAGACTCTTTTTTAGTTCTTTGACTATTAATATGCCCTTAATCTTGATTTCTTTTTGTAAGTTTTTGTTAATTTTTGAAGTTTGAACACCCTTTTGATCATTGGCCCTTTTTATTTGAGAAAAAATAAAAAATTTAAAGCTTGAAATATGTTTAAATCAAACACTTTTACTTCCCGAAGCACCCATTTTGCAAAAAAGAATCTCTCCCTTTTGGTGCTTTCTCTTTTTTAGAATTTTTTTTTTGTTTATACTTGGATGATTAGTCATCATACTTGTTAAGATTTCAAAGAGCTGCACCTAGTAATTAGTATATAATAGTGTTCCCGCAGTGCTAAAATTCTGGGTTCGCCTCTGGACAGTCTTATGTTTTCTCTGTATAGTTCAGTCGTTTTCTTGTTCCATGATAGTTCAAGGTGAAAATACAAGGAAAAGACGAAGAAGCCTGCTTTACTTTTCCAAGTATTCCGAAGGGAGAATTGTTGGAAAAAAGAAGAAGCTATGAGACGAAAATACAGAAAGGATTAGGCATTGGCCCCTCTTCCACCATAGTGCTTGGAAAGTCTCTGACAAATTAATTCACTGTAACATCATGCTTCATGGCAGCGACCATTCTGTCTTTTCACCACTTTCTTTCTTCTGCAAACTGCAATTACAATAATTTTAAAATCAGAATGACCTCAAAGTTTGAGTGTTATTTCTGTGTTAATTGTACATTATGTCTTTTTATAATTTTGAATTTAAGAAAATAATATTTTTAGATCTCTTATGTGTAAAAGACAGATCTCTTACGTCTAAAATTAAATCTCACATGTGTAAAAAAAATGTGGGATCATAAAACTAAAAACAAGTTAATAAAGAGTCAAAAAACCAATTAACCCATTATTTCTCTTCTTCTCTATAGTCAGACCGAATTTGTCAAGCAATGAAGACATCTAATAGACCCACTACTAGAAATTCGGTCGACCAACAAAACCGACTGATATCCTTGGTAATTATCAATAATCGATCGATTTCTAGCGATCGGAAATCATTAGGTTGGTAGAGCAAACCGATCGACTTCGGTCAATTAAATTTCATATTCGTCGTCTTTTTAATGTAATTTAAAATGCACCATCTGAGAATTGAATTGGGTTGGAATACTATCTTAGACTATTGGTGTTTTTTTGTTTAACTTTCTTTTATTTTATTCATACTCTTTAATCGTATTTTTGCGTGAAAAACAACCGACCAATTTCGATCGATTTTGTTAGTAAAATAAAATCAATCGAAATTGGTCGATATTTTAAAATGACCAACCAATTTTGCTCGATTTTTTGGATTTTAATTTTAATTTATTTTAAATGGATAACCGACTGAAGTAGATTGTTTTCTTGAAAAATAAACTTCTTGGGACGCAAAAATGAATTTTCGTATTTTGGTAGGGGAAAAATCGAATAATTTCATAAAAAGATTTGGAAAAAGAAGATATTTTAAAAGATCAATCGACTTCTGTCATTTCTTTTTACCGCCAAAAATTCGGTCTGTCAGCGCGTACGACTTTGACGGTATCTATTGATGGCTACTAAAGTAATTACTCATAAAAGATCGAATTAATTTACAAAAAAATAGACAGATTACTTGCTATAACATATTTTTTTTTGGTAACTATCTATTTATATTACCACTCGAAAAAATATTTACAGCATCGAAAGTCAGAAGCAGCAGTTTGGACATTAGGTCCCAAACTTACTGAACAACAGCTCTACAACCATTTTTATTTCTATAGCCAGCCTCTATGGATAGAAATTAAGTAGCTGCATGTGTTTGTCTAGTTTATGTATTCTACGTGCTCTCTAATGTATTTCTTTTATCACTTGCCTTGTCACTTGGTCCACAGTTCTTAGTTGAGACTTAAAATTCTTACATTCCTTTCTTGCCACAGATGGTACTCTCTCAGCTAATGTCAACCGATATAATACATGTTCTGCAACTTTCCCTTTTGCATGTTCCATTGCCCATGTGACTTCATGCTACCAATTGTTTGTCACACCTCCTTTTTCACTCCGGTAAGGGTAATTAGGGAGTTTTTTTACTTTAAGTGACATTACTCGATTTTGGGATTTGATTGTTTTCAGAGTCGCCACCCGAATTTTTTACGGTGTTCCGGGACACCATTTATTTATTAGAAATCCCAAAATCGAGGAATTTTTAGACTCTGTTTTAAGTTATCTGCGACCAGAAATCCTGGTAAGGAATTCTGTTAACCCGGGAGAAGGTGTTAGGCATTCCCGAGTTCCGTGGTACTAGCACGGTCGCTTAATGATTAAACTTGGCCTAAATTTTTTAATTACAGCTTTTATACTTATGTGCATTTTTATATCTTTTACCGCTTTTATTATTCTTTCGTATTCAAAGAATTGTTTGATGCGGGTCACGTATGTGTAAACCCGTAGAGTATAAAATGTGTCTAAAATCATGTCACGCGGACGTGTACACAATTCTCGACGCTGAACTCGTTTAATAAGATAAATAATACGCGCAAGCGCGTATTTTGCTTTGTTGTCAAAAGATACGGGAATTACGTCACGGGGGCGTGTATGCAATTCCCATAATTTTAAGAAAATCGTTCCCTAAAGTGTCCCTACGAATATCTATTTTAATCTTTATTTGTGTTACGTAAACGTATACACAATTTTGAAAAAAGATATATTTTAGTTGTTTTCATCCAATGTTACGTAAAACGTATACTCTGAAAATTGATTTATCTTCTGAATTTAAGGCATTCATTATCTAAAAGGGTTTCAAGGCTCACTTTATCTAAATTAAAATCCTAAGTCAAGTCAGAGATTGGGCTATGGCCTAGTCTAGCCCGATTTTTATCACTTTAGGCCATCCTAACTTGGTTATTTAATCAGAATAAAGTAGCTAAACAATTAAGGACCAACACATTAACACATTTCGCGTTTATATGATAATGAATAAGGCAAATTTGAATAGTGAATCTAATGTCACTTATAAACAAACGAGGTCTCTTTACAGTATGACTCGTTTACCAAAATATTTTTGTACGTGAGCCATGGATCAAAAGTGTTTTTTTTTTAAAGAACTTTACTATCAGTTATTTTTAAAAGAAAAGTTTAGCCAGCGAAGGCTTCTTGACTTGAAATCATTTGCGAATGGATACACAAATACCTAAGTGAAAACTTAAAATATGAGGACAGTATGGATAATCTGGACAAAATTAGTGAATACCCTTATATACTTTCATTTCGTAAACTGATACAATAAGATGGAAATAAGTAATACTGCATTTTTATTCTAAAACACATTTGTATTATGATAACGATGATACAAGTACACCACTCAACATTTAGACCCAAATCTATCTAGAATCATCATACAGTGTGTTAAGCTCAATCTAAATTCAAAACTCAAAAACCCACAATTAAATGAAATACAACTCGTCGGCAACCATAATGATAAACTACTGAGAATGATTACCAGCAGATTCCATACATGAAAATGTACCATTGAAGGTTCAGTACTAAAATAGCCCAATAAATGTAGAATAAATAGCAGATTTATAAAATAACAAAAGGTTAAATGAAGTAATTAAGGGACTAAGAATAAGACGTAGCATTGATTCCATGGATTCTCAGCGTGTATACTCTTCATAACAAGTTTACATCCTATTTGCCATTCAAAGTTCAAGAGGTGTACCTGATTACAGTAAATGAACAAAATGAGGAGGTATACTTCTGAGATCAATCAACTAAAAGCAAATAACAGCAGCTCAAAACCAGGAAGGAAACCACAAAATCCCATAACTGATTTTTATCCTCAAGCCTTAGCTTCAAAATACCGGCATTAGACCAGAAAAACCAAAGATTTTTACCAATTCCAGGGTGTATTCTTGGGGTATCCTCCTCTTTTGTCTGTGAGTCCCCTCCCTTATATAGGGAAGAGCCCCTTTTTTATATCTCATGTGTTGACCCCGCTAATTAGAGGATAAGATGGAATATTTTTGTAACCAACTCCTTACAGCTGGCCTATTCTAGATTGTTCTGATATTTCCTTACTTTTCTCAGAAAATTTACCCACTATCTTTGATTTATTACCTATAAACCTCTTTCTAGAAGATTCCACTCATGAGTTTCTAATTTATTTGGTCCTTTTAGTTTTTATTATTACTTTTCTGGTATCCGAAGTTAAGGTTAAGTTTATTATTTAGTTAGTTAGTTGATAATTAGATTAGGTTAATTAGCTTAAACCCTTAAACTTTGGTTAATTGATTCGTTTAGTTTAGTTAACCTCAATTAGCTTTTGACTTAATCAGGAATTAGGATTTAGTTAATTACTTAAGAGATTACCAATTTAGGTTAGGCTTGAATTAAGATTAAGCTAAGTTAATCCATGACCATATACTGGTTCAGGATTAATTAATTTGTTAATTAGTTGGGTAATTAATCGACTAATCTAATTAGAACAGTGTTCCTAACAACTACGAGACAGAAACAGTAAATCCTAAAAATAATCAGTTATAATGCGTAGCTTACCCAAACAAATCAAGTAATCATGATTGTCGAAAGAAAACGTATCGCTAATTGACGGGAATTAACACATGAACAACATGAAACAAATTCTTAACATGAATCGGCATAGGTAACGGTAGGAAAGAAATCAAACAAGATTACAAGATAAATGAACATGTTAATCATGTAAATCATGCTATCAAACTCATAAAATTTACAGAGAAGCAATAAAGCCTAAACTAAAACGGCATTCTTAAACGACATACATGATTCCGTTTCAAGGAAATAAAGAATAAACAAAGAAGAGGAAAGGAACGATAAACACAAACAGCAATAACAACAAAAAAGAAGAGAAAAAGTATCCTTAGGGTGATTTGGTCGGAAAGTTCGAGGTTACCGGACTTTGCCGGATTCTGGCGGGGTTTAAAAATAACTTCAACCCACATGAATCAATAGCCCTCGACGAGAGCTATCGATCCATATAGGTAGAAGTTATCGAAGGTCTCCAAATCGGCCGAACACGGATATTTAAATTTTCAGATTCCTAGATCTAAAAATGCTCGAGATTGGGTGTTTATTTGGGGAAACCAATGATGGGATGGGGTTGAGGGTAAGAAGAGGGTTATTTGGTATAAATTTGGGGCGGATTAGTGGTACTCCGCTGCCGGTGGCGATTTCCGGCCGGCGGAGCAAGGCGGGGGAACAGTGGAACCATGGTGGGGAATGGTAGGGGCTGCCGGTCTCTAGAGAGGGGGGAGAGAGACGGACGAGGGGTGTAATACTTTAGAGAAATGGGGGTAGGGGGTAAGGTTTGGACATGTATATACTTAACCAATAATTAGTACCCAGGTTTGGACCTAGGTAGGCATAATATATCCCACTCTATAAGTGCTTTCTTTGTTATCTCATTGCCACCAGTCCATAAAAGCCCCTGCATGTAGATTCCACCAGTTGGGTCACCTTTTTGGGTAGGACAAACACTTGCGACCAGAATACTTGTATAGAGAAGAGTACAAATTTTACAAGCTGTAACCTGCATGCATATGATAGATATCTTATAGTCCATAATTTGATTCTGGCTAGCATTTTATCAATAAGGGGTTTGCACTGAATAATTAATTGTCTTTTAGTACTCAGGGTAATTCCTAAGTATCTAAAAGTCATCTCTCCCTTTGTGAATTGTAAAGCATGTAAGATAGTTTGTTGTACCTTCTGCTTCACCCCTCCAAAGTATACAAAACTTTTTTCTACATTAGCAATCAAACTAGACACCTGCGAGAAATGGTGGATGTACTGGACTAGCAGTTTGACAGATTCAAGCTCTCCCTTGTAAAATAGTAAGAGGTCATCAGCAAATCCCAATTGATTTTCTGTTGCTCGACTTTCACTTGCTGACAATTCAGACACTTGGCCACAAAGTATGCAACTTTCTTTTTCATGTCGTTCCACCAATAAATATCCTTAAGATCATGATACATCTTTGGAAAACCTAGGTGGATAGAATACCTGGAATTATGGGCTTCTAACATCTACCTACCTCGCTAAGTCCATCTATGGTTGGGACAACAATTTATCCTGGTACCTCAAAGTACCATCATCTCCCCCTTGTTCAAAAGCCATCGTCTTATGCATGTGAATATCCCATCTTTAAGCTACAACAAGTAGGGATCATCAAACCGTTTCTCCTTCACTTTGGCTACTAAGGAGGAACAGGTCTTGTTCTAGACAACAACTCAACTATCTTTGGTGTCAGAAAGTCGAACTCTTACCTTAGCTAAGCAGAACTTCGTTCAACATAGTTCTTTTGTCTACCTCTTTCATGAGCTATACTTCCCACACTTGATTATCTTTTTAAGCACTTCATGAAAACACTTATAATATTATTATGAACTAATCTTTGACATGTACTCTAAATTTTAGAGTCTTGTGCAATGGCACTACCCTCATAACACATAAATAGGCATGATTTTATAGCTTTTATGTGATCACTTTGTCATCAATAACTAATCTCATTGATCATTCGTACTCACTTTGTGTTCCTTACACATGCTAGACATATTCCTTCGGGTGATTATACAATTTTTCCTCATTACCGAACTGATTTTCTTTTTCATATCTCATGCTAACTATTTGGGTTTCAAATCTCTAACTGGACTTACTAAAAAATTTCACATCACCCCTTAGACCAAAGGTCTTGTACTTGTGGATCCTTCTCTTTTTGTTGGGATCCAAATAACTTTCCTTATTTTCTACAATTCTTTGCACTCTATGTCAATGACGACTATCTTCCAACTTACTTTCCAGTTAGGAAAAACTAAATTATTCACATAACGGAAAGCTAATGTATTCACAACTATCATACACAATCTTAATCATTTAACTTTTCTCACAATGTCAGTCTTGAAGAAACCACATTTCGATAGTTCCTAAAGACTATTCTTCTATAGCTTGCTCTCTCACTACTAGTTGATTTTTTTCCCATTGTCACTATACTTCGAGTTTAACTTAAACTCTTTGGGTTCTAACACATGTTCAATATTTCAAACCGTCATCCACTTACTAGATTTAACCTGGCTAAGTGAATCAAATCTTACCTCTACTAGATCTGCTGAAATTGCTAATTTACTGTATTTACTCAAAACTAATTTACTATTCTTTTATTAACCACCAACTAGCATCATGTTTTCTTGCTCTGCTTTGAATAACTAAAGTGAAGAATAAGGTTTATCCTAACTTTTCTCATCATCTGACCATATTCTTTTACCGTACACTATCATTCTTTTTTAACTATGCACATGGATCACACTTAGGGAAACTTCATCTGTCTTAAACAAAATTGGGATATCTAAGCCCTAACTTTCTATATACTTCAAAATCATATCATATTATAAATATTAGTGGTAAGCACTTAGTCACATAACTTAAGTGGAACTGTCATATCCTTTATCTCACAACAATACCTACTTCTTATAGTAACTTACTAAGGTGGTACTTTCTAGCTCTAGTATGAATAAATATGAGCAACATAAAATCATTCCCTAAAATTCCATAGCGACTGTTGTTGATTCTCATTTCATACATCATATTTTCTTAGATGCATGAGTCATATGAAAAATACTTCTCTTGTAATATCAAACATTTCTGACTGCTAGGAATTTTACCCTTAGTCTCTTTTTTTTGTCCAAAACTATAATGACCAATTCTAGGCCATTTGCGGTCAAATTCTTAACCTACTACACTGTAGGGTTTGACATCTAAATTATCATCATCCAACTTGTGGCTCAATTGATAAGAATTAAAAATGAAATTATTTTGTGAGGTAAACGCATATGGATACACTACCATGCACAAACATGTCCTTCAGAGATACCATCATCTTATAACTCATTTCCTACACAATCCGGCGAGTCTTGGTCTTAATTCAGACCTAAACATGTGACGATTTCGCTATAATCACTGTTCTTATATTTTCTTTTAGCACCTGTAGGCATCACCGTATACTCCCAAGTCAAGGGAAGTTGGATAC
Organism: Nicotiana undulata; assembly: GCA_005239495.1. Classification (NCBI taxonomy): domain Eukaryota; kingdom Viridiplantae; phylum Streptophyta; class Magnoliopsida; order Solanales; family Solanaceae; genus Nicotiana; species Nicotiana undulata. Next base: position 4,209 of record ML250279.1, on the reverse strand, counting down.
ACTAAAAATTGGAGATATGGTAATTGAATAACAAATAATTGGCACACTGAATAACCATAAACCTGCTAACTAAAAGACTGTATAACTGGTAACTGAGATAAGCTGATATCCATAAAACATAATGACTGCTTTTGTACTTTCTGATAAGGTTATGCTTTAATCTGTACTACTATCCATTGCATCCCACTTTCAACCTCCTCTCAAATCTCATTTGTTACCAACATGTACCCCATAGTAATACCACAATAGGCAAATCATCCTTTCTAGAACCTTAGACTTTTCTTGCATGTCGCTTGGGCATTCGATATGCATGGAATTCGATAGTAAGAGAAGATTACCAATTGCTCTAAGTTTCATGGCATGATCTAGAGTAGAAAGAGATGAGACAATCCTAGATGTATTGGTAGTTAACCATTTATATGAGTGGTCAGCACACACATATAAAAGAAACTCCATTGGACACGACTTCATAGACTCCTTAGGACTCTTGAACCAGGTGCTCTGACACCAAGCTTTGTCACACCCCGAACCTAGGCCTGGACGTAACACGACACTTGGTGCCTGACTACATGCGACCGAACGAACCAACTGGCTGGCTGAATCAATATGTGATATCGTAACATACTGAATGCGGAAGGTAAACTAACACATATTGATATACTAAAAGTCCAAATGATATAAATCAAATGCGGAAACGCTAATATAAGCCTAAAACATATATGTCGCAACATTACTTAACCTTAAATGCTTCTAACTCTGTCTAACTATTACTCTAGTCTATGAAGCCTCTAATGAAGCACTGAAAATATTGATTGTCTGAAAATACTAAAGACTCTAAGGTAATGATAATGCCCCGAAAGAACTGAGGATCACCAAATAGCTGGTACGAGAATCCTAGTGCTCTGAATGTAAATCATTACATGCATCGTGAGATGCAGGCCCCGGGCAAAAGGGACGTCAGTACATTTAAATTGCACCGGTATGTAAAGCATCTGAAAGAAAGAATTATAAATACTGAAATTGAAACTAAACTGATGATTGAGAATTGATCATTAATAACTGAAATGATAACTACTGAAACTGACACTAAAATGATAACTGATAACTAAAATGATAACTGATAACTGAACTGAACAAAGGAAGTAAGGATATGAATACTCTCTCTTCTGAATGATGAACAATTGCGGCCTTAGGCCCAATATATATGTGCACAAACTGCAGCCTCGGTCCCAAGTATACATATACATAACTACGGTCTCTGGCCCAAAGATGCAAAAAAGTATAAACTACTGCCTCAGGACCAAATACACGGGTTCAACATTCAGGAACTGAGAATCATACTGAAATACTGAACCATACTGAGTTACATGATACTTGAATGCTGAATAGAACTAGACTAAGACATGTATTCATGAACTGATTATGAAAACTGAAACTTCAACTGTTTATGACGTGCTGATATCTAGACTAAGACCCATGGGCATCAAACCCAAGTCTATATTGATTATGCACTGATTTTACAACGTTTAGAATGAAATTCATGAATGAGTTACGAAGATAGAGAATAGAAGTTCTACGACTATTCATGGAACTAAGGCATAATTACTTTCTGAGGAAACTAGTAATAGTCGTAATGAATGGAACGTAGGGAGAATCATAGACGTTCCCAAACGTGAAGAGAGTTAGCCTCACATACCTCAATTTCGCCCCTTAGTGATAATACATCCACAACACTAAGAACCTTCAATCTGCAATAGCAACATCCAATGGAACCAATATTAGTAACAAATTCCATAACTTAAGCCATTTAGGCATATTATCAAACACCTGCTGAGTATAAAGCTTCACAACCCTCATTAATGGTGTTTCTTCACCCAAAAACCCATTCTCTTGCTCCTAGAGAAATTCTAAAACCTCAAATTGCTATAATCTATACCATTCGTTATCACCTATAAGGAAAACAACAACCTTAACCAATAATCAACAATCAACAACCCAAATCTATAACCGTCCATGTTTTTTTATCAAACCCATCAACTCATATCTCATGAACTAGACTCTAAAATTATTAATCCAATACTAGAATCAATTAGAGGGTGAAGACATTACCTTTTAGGAATAAATCTTGCAAAACCCTCCTTTGAGTTCTTGAAGAAATCTCTTGAAGATCTAAGTAATTTATGTGTAGATTTCATCAATACTAGTGTATAAATAATGGAATTCACATAAAGATAATGGGGATTGCTTACCTTGAAGATGGGAGGGGTTGTAGGTCTTGAGAGAGTGGAGAAGAGCTCCAAAATCCGTCAAACGAAGTGGGGGAAATAACCCACAAAGGTCTTATATCAAAATAAGGTAGGGTTGAAAAAAAGTAAGATTTGCACAGCCGCGGCGCATGGGGAACCGAATGGGACGGCGCGGAAATGAAAAATGTGTCTAGAAACGAAATTTGGAAGTGTTATGTAAATCTTCACAGTCGCGCCGCATGGGGCGGCGCGGTAGTGTAAAATTCTGTCAACTTTTGGTAATTTGGTCATAACTTCTGGTAGGAGTGTCCAAATGACGAACGGTTTGAAGCGTTAGAAACTAGAATCAAAGAACTTTCATTTTATATGTTGTGAATCACCTAAAACCTTATATATCTGTATATATGATCGTCCAAAATGTGTTCTTGTGCGTACTCTTTTGGAATTTTAGTCTATCATGTAATTTTTCAACTTGGCATGCATCCTACACTTATTATCATAACCAATTGATTACCATCACGTTAATACTCATTTAATGAATCCACAACCGATTCAAATTTACGGGTGTTACAAAGCTGGATTTTGTCCATTCGCGTTATTGGAAGCACCTGATAACGTCTGCTTGAGATGACCTAGAATGACCTCTTGTGGATCATGCAGGACCCTTACCGCTTCGACGACGTGCTCCTCTTTATCATCATCAGGAGTTGCTTCTCGAACATGTCGCGGGTACAGCCTGACGTGGACTGGTGTGGCCTCGTTCCCCTCACTGGGGTATCGCTGATTGAATCCTCGTGCTAAGGCTGATCTCCTTGGGCCTCAAGGTTGTGTATGTTGTTAACATCATTGTCTGTCATTTTTTATAATTTTTTTGCTAAGAACAAATAAGCAAACATGTTAGTGAAAGAGTCTAGGACTAACTTAATCATACAACTGTCTAGGCCCCACGGTGGGTGCCAAACTATTTTCCGGTAAAATGTACAATTGAATTTATACGTGGTTTTTAGACAAGTGAATTAATTTGATCCTAAAATAATAGATGAATTAGATAAGAATATAATACTTAGCTTAGAGATGAAAACGAAATAGCAGAAATAGTAGTTCCGGAAACGGGAGTTCCAGGCACAACAATAATGATATAAGAAAAGGTAAAATTATATGAAGCTTTGAATAGAGTGTAGCGTATGTTTGCCGGAAAATCGTGTCATTTACAATGATAATAGAGCTCACTATTTATAGATGCACCTAGGGAACAAGGTCCTAGGATCAAACCCCCCTTTAATGTCAATTATGATGGCCATTGAAGAATGTGTAACGGTGGGCAGTGAATGTCATATTTCTTATAACGGGCAATGTACTTAATGCTGTAGAATATTTTTCATCAAATGTTACCGGATGACAGATATTTATTTCATCTTTGTGAGTATTATTCTCTCCGATAAGAGACAGGATCATCGTCTTTGATTTCAGCTATCTTCTTTCTTCGGCTCCACGTATCATTTAATAACATATTTTACCCTATACCATAATAACACTTTCAATCAAGAAAATGGATGAGAAAACTGAAAAGTCTGCAATATGTTGTTCCGGGAAAAAACATCCAGCATATGTAGTGGAAATTTGTCATTAAATCAGTATCGCACTAAAAATGTATCTATTAAAAAGTCAAATGCTTTCGTATAGAGCCATCTCAATCGTTCCTTATTCCTACTCTCATATTTTTATTTTCTTTTATTGTTTTTGGTAGTTTCGTCACATTTGGACCATATGCTTTAGGAATTCGATTTATTGTCTACAGTTATTAACCACGCCTTAAATTAGATTATTTTGTTCTGCGTAAACTAACCACCTTTTTCTTGGCAAGGTGTGTGACTGTGTTCATTAATTGTTTGTACCCCTAGTTGTTATGTCGAGAAAGAGGCGAACCCGAAAGTAAAGAAGATAATGAACACCAAATTTTAAC